>OVBE01000332.1:0-54179 GCA_900406425.1 Iberis pinnata
TTACTTTCGTTGCACCTAGGACCCTTAGCACCCAAACCCCTTTTAATATCAACTTGACTTTTAAGCATCCGACATATTCTCACTGCTTAGTACTTTCCCATTATGGATTGACATAAAAGCCCATACTACAACGTGGGTGATTGATAGCCCTNCCAAAACCCTACTATCATTTTTCTCAAGAATATTAACTTTTTATGGGGCATTAACAGCGGGTATATATGATTTTGTCACTTTATTTATATGTATGAACACATATGGAAATTCATTTGTCAAATTTTGAATATATACAAATTTTTGTACTTGTATTTCGTGTTGTTTTTTAGGGGATCATGATATGTTGGAGATGGTGTAAACCATGTAATTTCTTTTAGCTTTTTAAAAAAAAATCTTATTTAGCTCTTGTTTAATTTCTTTTAACTCTTGTTTAATTTCTCTCCCAAACATTGGAAATTCATCTTCATTAAAATGGCAATTAGCAAAACATGCCGTAAACATATCACCAGTTTACGGTTTGGGATATCTAATGATACTCGGGGACGTAGACCCTATATATTAAAATATCTATTGTGGCCCCATTTTTTGTTATTTTTTCTTGGGGTATTGGTACATAAACAGCACAACCAAATACTCAGAGATAAGATACATCTGGTCTTTCTCCAAATGTTAATTGAAATGGGGAATATTCATGATATACGCTTGGTCTTAATTGGACCAAATCTTATCATGCAATACAGCATGTCCCCATATAAAGATTGGGAGTTTTTGTTCTCAAGATTAACGGCCTTGCAATCAGTTGTAACCGTTTAATTAATGTCTCGGCCATGCCATTTTGTGTATGGACATGGGGAACCGAATGTTCAACATTGATTCCCATTGTCATGCAACAGTAATTAAAAGTTTGTGAAGTGAATTCACCACCATTATCAAGCCTAACATTGTTTATAGTATAATGAGGAAATTTTGCTCTTAACCTGATTATTTGGATAATGAATTTTGCGAAAGTCATATTTCGTGTTGTCAGCCAAAACACACGTATTCATCTACTAGATGCATCAACTATTACCATAAATTATATGAATGGTCCGCATGGTGGATGAATAAGTCCACATATATCACCATGTATTCTTTCTAAGAATAATGGAGATTCCTTCCCAATTTTGACTTGTGAAGGCCGAGTTATGAGTTTTCATTGAGAACATGCAATACATGAAAACTCATTTGATTGAAAAATCTTATGGTTTCTCAAAGGAAGACTATTGGAATTTTTCACAATTCTTCTCATCACAACTGAACTAGGCTGACCAAGTCTTTCATGTCATACCTTAAATGTACTAGTAAACTTTTAGTTTGTTGTAACATATGATTCAGTTGTATATATTTTTGTGTAATATAATCCCGAAGATAACATTGGTAAATGTTTCAACCTTTGTGTATGTCGAGAATTAATGAAAAGGTATTCAATGCAATTTTTGTTCATACTCTCTATGTAATACCCATTTGTTATTTCAAATTGTGTTCCCCTTGGAATTGAATAAGTAGCTCTTCCAGAGCCTATAATTATCTTTGCACTACCAGATAAGGTATTCACGCGTCCAGCAGTATGTTGATACTAAAGAAATACTTTTTCTTTCTTAGGTATAGTGTGCGTTGTTGCACTATTGATAAACAAGATTTTTGCAGAATCTGTAAGCAAATATCTTAAGTCTACTCATGTCATTATAGTATTTAAGAATCAATCCAAATCAGAGATGTAATTAACACACTTGTCCTAGTAGAATCATATTTAGTCTGAGCAATTAAGATTGGTTGGTTTTTAAATGCTTAATCATGCAATGATCTAAAAGTCAATAAATGTCGACAATATAAAACTCAACAATATTTAAGCAAAAATAAACAGAAATTATAGTTGAATTAAATAATGAAAAGTTAAGAAAATGGGATAAAGGTTATCATTTCAGGTGATCAAATAATGTTCAATGCTAACAATTATTGCTAATCCTTGATCTAAGACTCCCCTAAATAGATTAATCCACTCTCATGGCACTAATCCGTTTCCTAATCAGGCAATTAAAAAATCTCTTGGATAATCGTAAAATCATGAAACATTAAGATCTAATCTATGATAAACCACTAAAATAACTAACACAATCTCTTGGTTGGGCCTCATCTAGATGCAATGATTGGTTCAGAAATTTCATCGAACACCTTTCGGGCACAAGTCATCATGTGATCTGGACTTGAATGATCAAGTCAATCTAGCATTAAGATCATCTACTAAATGAAAATTTAAGATATCTAAGTCCTAAACATCATATTCCATCATCTAATCACCTAACCTACCTAATAGAGAACTACTCACTAATCATGGATAAAACACAATATCTAAGGATAAAAATATGTTGAATCATGATTAGAAGAAGATATGATAACGAGAAATGCAATCAAAATAAAGATTAAAACTAAAATCAAGCAAAGATTCCAAGAGTTTTACAATTTTTCACAAATTAAAAGATAATCCAACATTAGGTTAAGAAAATTCTTATATAGTATCCTAAAATGGAAAACGTTTGATCCATAACAAATGGGTAAACCAAAATCAAAATGAGTTTAAACTTGAAAAGTAACTTTTAAAAAGTTGACTTTTTGACTCATACCGATTTGCACAAAGCGGTGCAACAAACCGGTATGAGTCCTTGAGAATCTTCAGACATCTGTACTGGCTTGCACAAACATATATGGCCTTCACACTATCCTTTTTGCACTTTTTAAGCTCCTTTGGTCCATGTTGTTGATTTCCCACTTCATTGTCCTAAATAAATGAATATGCAATGCAAATGCATGCCAAAATAACCTATATGCAAGTGAATTTACTTAGAATGTAACAAAATCAAAGGTTAAAGACCATCAGAAACTTGATATATAAACTCTCCCAAACTTATCATTTGCTTGTTGTCAAGCAAGGAACAAATGTAGGTAAGAAAGAGAGTTTTAAAAATGGGAACTCATAACCAAAACTTGAATGTCATGCTTCAAATGTATCATCCTAAAGACTAGTAAAATAATGCATGGATCACAATTATTCAATGTACTTCTACATACTCATCACAAAAACCAACTTTTAGCAATCAAAGTGAAGTATCTTCAAACCGTCCTATTCACCAATCCCCTACATTCATTAATCATTAAAGTGTGTTCTCAGTTGTGGAAGAGAAATATAATCAATTTGGTTCGGTTTTAGGGATTTCCAGATGGTTGAAGTGGTTTCTTACATTTTAAAATGGTTTTTCGCAGGAGAGTAATGCAAAATATTAAGAAAAATCAAGGTAGGGTCAACAATTGATGCATACAAGACTTTCACCTCATCTAATGTTCTACCCAAAATACCTTTTATGATCCTATTCTATGCCATGTTTCACATATTTTTACACTTAGAAACACAAACCACCAAATCTTCATTTCTTTTCAAACTCTTTCTACCCATAACATAAGCATTTTCCTTTTGATTGCCAAACTACTATGAGAAATATTTTTTCTTAAAAACTTTCCTTACAATTTAGCACTTAGCCTTTCTTTTCCTTTTTAGACATAGATTTTCCTTCTTTTTTATTCTATTAACTATCTAGGGAGGATTAGATCTTTTCTCATTCTTTTCTTTTTCAAACCATTTGACACCTTTGATAATCCTATAGTTTTTTTTACTTAGGCTTATTTCAATACTCTTTTTCAACACGATCACACTTTTTCATGTGATTCCCTGAAACTTATACCCTTTTCTAAACATTTCCCCACCCAAACACGTTAACTTTAAAATCATGCAAACTCTCATAGGCTATTTCCTTTTCGTTCGAGTTATATTCAACGGGCTTTTGCCCATGTATGCATTTTCTGAAAATACCTCACAATAAGGGGTAATGGGGGTTTGAAAGAAAGCTTTTGGGTAAACAAGGTGTGGTAACCATCCCAAAGATGAGAATATCCATTTGGATTAACAAGAGTGATAGAATTATGCAAAGATAATCCAAATGTTAAGTGTTTTACCATGGCTAAGCATTTCAAATCCATAATCAAAAAAATTAGATTCATTTAAGTCCAAATATTCATGAGATTGGTTTCAATTCAAGCAAGATTCAACAAACACTATGAAGCATAAAGCGGTCAATTCCAAGCATAGATTTTCCAAATTCTAAAAACGGTTCAAGCATCATTCTACTATTAGCTAGGGTGCTACATTTCAAGCAAAAAAGATTCACAAGGAAATTCCATCATTGTTCCCTATGCAAAATGCAACCTAGAATGAAACTAAATGCAATATTTTTGAAGATTTATGAAAAATTTTCGATTTTTAGGGATTTTATAAACCTTAACTATTCACAATTCAAACGCATGAAAAGACCAAAAATAAAAACAATGTGAGATATGGTCCCTCCCCCATACTTAATTCACACGGTCCCCGTGTGGAAAAAAATATCTGGAGGGGGAAGCAATATATACAAGGTGTCAAGGTGGTACCTCAATAATAGCGGGTGTTGGATCAACCTTAAGATCCTTCTTTGCAATTCTTTTTCTTTTTTCAGCTTTAGATGCCTTGAAGCTCGGTTTTTTTCAAACCCAGTACGAAGCTCCATTCGAAAATATTTCTACATACCGGTTTAACTAAACCAATACGTGAAACATGCACAAATCAACACTCAAACTATCCCAAAAGTCAACATACCCAAAATCATACCAAAATAAACTTAAAAAACTAGAAACAAACTTAAATAAAAGGATATGTACAAGGGATAACATGAGACTTTCTCACAAGTGAGCTTGTTTTCAGTCTTTAAGCTTGGCTTTTCTTTTTGAATCAAACTTGAGAGGGATCCGGAGGGATTGTAGGACCTCATTTTTCAACTAACTTCCATGCCAATCCATCTAGACATTTGTATTCCTTCTCTTCACCCTTGAAATTAGTCTTACCATTGCTAGATTCTTCTAAAACTCAATAGAAAGAGCATCTCTTGTTCTTACCCAACAGCCTTATCCTTCAGTGGTGGATTTCTTCCTTGTTGCCTTAATGTCATTTCTCTGAGCATGGTTTTTTTCCCAAGATAAAGATCAATCCTTTCTTTCTTAACATCGATCTTAGATTCAGTTGTGGCTAAGAAATGCCTTCCTAGAATGAGAGAATCATTTGGTTCTTTTTCATTTCAATGACTACAAAATCCATGAGAACCTTTGCATCCCCTGTCTTCACCGGAATGTCTTCTAAAAACTCAATTGAAGTTATAACATACCTATCCGCAAGCATCAAGGAGATCCTATACGATTTGAAAAAGGAATAACCAAGCTTCTTTTCAACCGTTAGTGGCATAAGACTCACACTTGCTCCAAGGTCACACAAGATCTTCTCAAATTTCAGAGGTCCCAAAGTACAAGGAAGAGTGAAACTTCTCGGATCTTCAAGCTTCTTAGGATTTGCTTCCTTTCGAACTTTTGCATGATAGGTCTAGAATTTAAATCCTACAACAATATTGCAGAGAACAGTTCAATGTAGCAAGTATAAGTATCGAATCCACAGAGACTAGAAGTACACGTTCAGTTTCAATTCAAATCAAATTAAAGCAGAAATAATATGGTTGTTTGTAAACGAATCAAAACGGTAAATAGAAAACGATTTAAAACTATTAATTAAAAGCGTCAGGCATCAGGGAAACCACAAGTAATCAGGATTGAAAGTCAATTTACCACTCATGGATTTTCTTTGAAAATAGTTCTCAACATGAAAGACAAAGATGGAATAATCTCCTCTCGGAGTATTAAACCCTATGCTCAAATTATCAGAGACAAACTCTCGCCGTCTTTTAAATAACAGAACATGCAATACAGTTCAGATTCAATTGTTCATATGCAATGAAGACAATAATCTCGCAAGCAAAATCACTTGTTCATCTAGACTAGATCCAACTTCTAAACCAAATCTCTTTGTGTTTATTAGTCTAATATCAATGAACTAGTTAGCTACTCTAATTCATGCATTAATAACAAGTCTAGACTAAGAACCTAACAATTATTATCCCCTTATGACAAATCTAACAATCAAACCCTGATTTCCCTGGGAAGCCCTAAAACCTAAGTATGGAACTATTCAGACATTGCAAAGCATAAACAATTCAATATCCAAGAAGAACACATAATTAAAATAGATATAGATATATAAAAGGGTTAAGAAATCTTCTCCAAATACAGGTTGAATCTCCTCTCCCTCAGTTATTATCTCAAAATTAAAATAAAGCTTAAGTTCTAAAAACCTAAAACATAATGTATTTATAGGCTAAAAAAGTAAAATAACTGAAATAGGAAAATTAGGGTAAACTTGAGGACTTGATTGCAAATTTTGGAAATTTTCTACTTGTTCTCGGGTTCTAGGAGAAAATGCCCGATCGGGCACTTCTTTTCCCGATTGTGCACTCCAGGATATTCCTGCGCAATCTTTTTCTGCGAGTCAGCTTGACCAGTCTTCAGTAAAATAGCCATAACTTCTGATTGCACCGATGAATCGACTTCAAACCACTTCCATATGAAAGCTAACTCACGTGGCTATCTTGTTTCAATATTTAAGCTTCAACCATCGGTGGGAAAATCTTCAAACATTGATAAACTTCTGACCTTTCTGATGCACTCTGCATCTGCATATATCAATTTGCATCCGTTTCGTGCAGAAATCCGCCTTTTTATTCCAAAATGACCCAAACACCTAGAAAACCTGTAAAAGATATTAAATTGCAAGGAAAAAACTCGGATAACGCTTAATAGCAAACATAAATTCTCACTAGAAAGCGTTAAAACCAAGTAATATCAACTCCCCCAGACTTAGATCTTTGCTTGTCCTCAAGTAAAACAAGATTCAATCTGGAGAAGAGTTTTAAAATGGACCACACATAAACTCACAAAATCTCAAAAACCATAAGCATAGTTTCAAATACAAAAGACACTAATCTTAAACAACCACTTTGATTTAATTGTTTACCACCACTAAAATAACAACATGTTTCTTACTCTAAATCCAAAATCAATCAAGTATCAAATCATATCAACCAGCTCTTTAATATTCAATTAATTTCAGTTACATGCATTCTCACATATGGTATATCAATCAATTTACTCAAATACCTCTTCTATCGAAATGCCCATACCAAACAGAGCATCAACCGACTTTCGGTCTTGATCCTTTTTCCCCCTTTCTAACTTCTTTTTTCTTTTTCTAAAGAGTCACACTTTTCTGCGTTTTTTTCTTTTCTTTCTTTATTTTTTTATTCTGTTTATGTCACACTTTTCCGCGTTTTCATGACTCTAACTGCTTTTCAGCAGCCCGACAATGATTACGGACATCTAGGTCATGCTTTCAACACTTTTTCTACCGGTTTTTTAATATTTTCTGAAGGGAGAGAGAGAAAGGACCAGGACTGTACTGAAAGAACTTGTCGACTTTACAGAACACTGAATAACAAGGTACATAACTCTCAAAGTAAATCGACACCATAAGCAAGAATAACTCAGATTTAAATTAAGTCTTATCATGGCAGAGCTAGCATCAATTCATCAATAACTCAAAAGACCAGAACTTTAAGAAACAAATCAATCAGTAATGGGGTTCCAATCCTAATCTCAGCAATTAATCTAAGTCAGTAATTTAGAGAAAGTGAAAACCATACCCTCACTTGGCTATTATTATCATTGATTTTGATCATGGTTTTTTCGACTCGATAGACTCAGCTAAAGTAAAAACAAAAAATTAGAAAATTCACCAAAAAGACCAAATATCAAAACGTAGTTAGTATCATTACATCCTCTCCCAGACTTATTCACACCATCCCGATGTGAAAATAAATCCAAGAGAAGGGTAAGACTTGACTCAAGAAAAATGAAAATAACAAGAAAAGAAAAACTCACCTGGGTGGATTGCCTCCCACCAAGCGCTTGTTTAAAGTCGTTATCTTGACTGTAGAGCAAAATCTGCTAATCATGAGAAACAAATGGTCGTTTATTACTAAAGGCTCATGAGAATCAAATGCATTAGATGGAAAAATAAAATCAACTTCAGGTTTAAACGAGTTCAACAAAAAATAGTCAACTTCATCTCCATCAATCATGTAAAACACATCATTCTCACTTCTAAAGTCCATCTCAACCTTAAATCACTTAAGATCTTATCTACATCAAGAACATCTCATAGGAAAGACTTTTTAAGAAGTGGATTAAACTCATCATGCATTGAAAACCTTAACTTGAGATCATGAATGTCATAACAGTTTCCATCATAATTCTTAGTAAGTGTTTCAAACCTCATAGTATCTAGTCTTTGAGACTCACATATCAAATCATAACATTCATCAACAATCATTGGGGTATGCAAACTAGAAGTTCTATCTTCAATGCTAGGCATGTGACATAATTCATAATCATGAAATTTGTAGTTAAACCTAAATATACCTTCTAGTTGGCTTGGGGGAACCCAATATACTACCTCTTCAAGTCTCTCAGCCACCATAAACTCTTCACGTGTGAGATCTCTTCCCTCAAGTGCTGCTCAGTGTAAAAGGATGTTTATTCGAACCATCTCTGCTATGACTCTCCTTGGCAGTGTTGGATACTCTTTTTCAAGATAATCCAACTCTACTTTTTATTCTCGGGTAAGCACGTTCTCATCAAATGGTTCCTCCTCATCCTGTATGTCCTTTTCAAATGTGTCTTCTTGCTCATGTATCCAATCATTGTAATCCATTGTCATCACCTATATAAATAAAATAAAATAAAAATAAGAGAAAAAGAAAAACTTTAGATTATATTCTAATAAGAAACAAAAAAGGCACTATTGGTCCCCAGCAACGGCGCCAAAATTCTGATAGGTCTAGAATTTAAATCCTAAAACAATACTGCAGAGAACAGTTCAGTGTAGCGGTTATAGGTATCGAATCCACATAGACAAGAAGTACACGTTCAGTTTCAATTCAAATCAATCTAAAGGAGAAATAATATGGTTGTTTGTAAACAAATCAGAAAGGTAAATAGAAAACGGTTTAAAACTATTAATTAAAAGTGTCAGGCATCAAGGAAACCACATGTAATCAGGATTGAATGTTAATTTATCATTCATGGATTTTCTTTAAAAATAGTTCTCAACATGAAATACAAAGATGGAATAATCTCCTCTCGGAATATTAAACCCTATGCTCAAATTATCAGAGACAAATTCTCGCCGTCTTTTAAATAACAGAACATGCAATACAGTTCAGATTCAATTGTTCATAAGCAATCAAAACAATACTCTCGCAAGCAAAATCACTTATTCATCTAGACTAGATCCAACTTCTAAACCAAATCTCTTTGTGTTTATTAGTCTAATATCAATGAACTAGTTAGCTACTCTAATTCATGCATTAATAACAAGTCTAGACTAAGAACCTAACAATTATTATCCCCTTAAGACAAATCTAACAATCAAACTATGATTTCCCTGGTAAACTCTAAAACCTAACTATGGAACTACTTAGACATTGCAAAGCATACACAATTCAATATCCAAGAAGAACACATAATTAAAATATATATAGATAAATAAAAGGGTTCATAAATCTTCTCCAAATACAGCTTGAATCTCCTCTCCCTCAGTAATTTTCTCAGAAATCAAATAAAGCTTAAGTTCTATAAACCTTAAACATAATGTATTTATAGGCTAAAAAAGTAAAATAACTGAAATAGGAAAATTAGGGTAAACTTGAGGACTTGATTGCAAATTTTGGAAATTTTCTACTTGGTCTCGGGTATTCCAGGAGCAAATGCCCGATCGTGCAGTCCAGGATATTTCAGCGCGATCTTCTTTTGCGAGTCAGCTTGACCAGTCTTTAGTAAAATAGCCATAACTTCTTATTGCACCGATGGATCGACTTCAAACCACTTCCACATGAAAGCTAACTTACGTGGCTATCTTGTTTCAATATTTAAGCTTCATCCATCGGTGGGAACATCTTCAAACGTTGCTAAAATTCTGACCCATCTGTTGGACTCTGCATCTGCATATATCAATTTGCATCCATTTCGTGCAGAAATCCATCTTTTTGTTCCAAAATGACCCAAACACCTAGAAAACTTGCAAAAGATATCAAATTTCAAGGAAAACACTCGGATAACGCTTAATAGCAAACATAAATGTTCACTAGAAAGCGTTAAAACCGAGTAATATCAATCAAGCTCATATGTAAGCTCCACTATTCGTTGTAAACTTTTTAGTTTCTTATTGGTTAAATCCGTCAAAGTGTTTCTATATTGAGGGGTTGCTAAGAATGATTCTATGTTTGTCATTACCTTTTCCACCTCCTTCATTTACCCTTCGAATGAAGCTCTATACTTTTCAATCAATTCCTTCTTGAACCTTCCTGGAAATGGTAGTTTAGACTCATAAGGTGGAGGTTCAAAAATGGCTGCTTTAAATGTAGAATCCTTCTCGTCATTGGCCATTGTTCCTTACTTTTGAGCGTCCTTACCTATTTCTTTTGTCTCTAAAATTTCCTCGATGGATTTTATGTCATTCTCAAAGGGAATTGCTACCCCTCAACTTATTTCTCATTGTCCTCGATGAGAATACTTGAAGGAAACTCTTGAGTACTCCTTAAAGATATAGCATTCACATACTCTTTGTGGTTTGATTCGGAACTTCTTGGAAGTTGGCTCATTGGTTTCTTAGAGAAGCGAGTTGAGCTACTTGATTGTCGAGGGCTTTTAGATGAGAGTACACACCGTCACACTTTGTATTTAATTCATTGTAAATACCATCAACCTTCGCATGTATTTATTTCTTTATCAAACTAAGCGTAATAGCATGGTTGTCTTGTTCTTCCAAGAGTTGCTTCAAAAATTTGTGAGTTTGATCATCTTTAGAACTAGAAGGAGAGGTGGTGCCTTGAGCTTGTTGATGTTGATTTACTAGAGTAGTGAGAAAACCTTGAGGTTTGTTGGACAAGAATTTTTGTTGGGGGTTGATATCCACCTTGGTTACCAAGGTAATTGATCGCCTCTTGAGTCATTTCTTGTGTTTGAACCCTTTCTTCAAGATCACCAACGTAATTGACAACTCCATGTTGAGAAAGTATGAACTTATCTTCAAATGACTTTATACCGTTCTAATAACCATCATCTCTACCACTATCACGAACCGTTTGATCATAGTCTTCACCATAATTACCCTTACTTTGAGCAACATTCTCAACAAGTTTCATGCCATCTGCTTGGGTTTTGCTAAAGAAGCTGCCATGGCTAGCGGTATCCAACATCAAGCGGTACTTGGCAAGAAGACCTCGATATAGAGTACTAAGGAGACTCTCCTTCGGGAAACCATGATGTGGAAATTGGATGGTGTAGCTCCTAAATCGTTCCCAAGCTTCAGCAAATGATTTAGTTTCTGTTTGCAGAAAGCCGAAGATCTCATACCTAAGTCTCGCAGTTCTTGTTGTACAGAAGAAATTAGAGAGAAATTCTTTCTTGAAAGCTTCCCAATTTTCTTCAGAGGCCCTTGGTAGATTCTTCTCCCATGTACAAGCTTTGTCTCCCAAAGAGAATGGGAACAATCTTAACTTGAATGCATCTTCAGTGACTCCATTAATCTTCACTGTGCTTAACAACATGTCAAAGTTGTCCAAGTGGTCAATAGGTTTTATTATAGGTAGGCCATAAAACATTGAGTTTTGGACCATGTTGATTAAGCTAAATTTGATCTCAAAGTTGGTGGTAGCGATAGGTGGTGCTCTAATCCCGGCTCCATGGCAATGGACATTAGTCTTGTCATTGGTTCCAATAGTCCTTGCTTGTTGCTCCATCTACAAACACAAACACCTAAGAATGCACAAGCAAAGCAAGTAGAGAAATTAGTATTGAAATGTAAATTCAAAGTATTAATGGTTAATCGAGATCCGGAAATGGCAACGACGCCAATTTGATAAACAAGATTTTGCATAATCTTATCTAAGCAAATATCTTAAGTATACTCATGTCATTATAGTACTTAAAAATCAATCCAAATCATAGATGCAATTAACACACTAGTCGTATTAGAATCATATTTAATCTAAGCAATTAAGATTGATTGGTTTTAAATGCTTAATCACACAATAATCTAAAAGTCAATAAATGTCAACAATATAAAAGTCAACAGGTAATTAAGAAAAAATAAACATAAATTAAACTTGAATTCAATAATAAAAAGCTAAGAAAATGGGGGTAAAGGTTATCGATTCAGGTGATCAAATGATGTTCATTGCTAACAATTATTGCTAATTATTGGTCTAAGATTCCTCTAAATAGACTAATCCACTCTCATGTCACTAATCATTTTCCTAATAATGCAATTAAAACAATCTCTTGGATAATCAAAAAATTATGAAACATCAAGATTTAATCTATGATAAACCACTAAACTAACTAACACAATCTCTTGGCTAGTTCTCATTTAGAATTCAGTGATTGATTCAGGAATTTTATCAAACACCTTTGAGGCACAATCTTATATTCTAGAGTTGAATGATCAAGTAAAATCTAGCATTAAGATAAACTACTGAATGAAGATTTAAGATATCTAAGTCCTAAACATCATATTACATATCTAATCACCCTAATCTACCTAACCCATTTTCTTATGAAGAACTACTCACTAACCATGGATAAAACACAAGATCTAAGGATAGAAATATGTTGAATCATAATTAGAAGAAGAGATGATAAAAATAAATGCAGTCAAAATAAAGATTAAAACTAAAATCAAGCAAAGATTCCAAGAGTTTTACAAAGTTCACAAATTAAAAGATAATCCAACATTTGGTTAAGAAAACCCTAATATAGTATCCTAAAAAATGGATAAACCAAAATCAAAATGGGTTTAGACTTCAATAGTCCTTGAGAATCTTCAGACATCTATACCGGTTTGCAAAAACCGGTGCACTTAACCGATATAGGTCCCTTGGAAAATACATATTTTTGTACCGGTTTTCACAAACCGGTGCAACAAAACGATATGGCATTTGGTCATCTCTTTAGTCAGATATGCGGACTCCTTCACCATTTGGTCGAGCCGGTCAAGCAAGAATTTGTTCAAGGTGTCTTGTGTCTCAAGTTTGTCGGACATGGACTACACAGATTGAAGGAGTGCCTGAATCCTGATGGCATATCCGTCAGGTGGCGTTGATACGTTGTCGGCCATGGTAATGTCGGATCTGGCTGCGATGATATAATGGATAGTGAGAATACTTGAATGATTTGATGAGTAGAGATATTAGTTTGGGATTGATGATTTATCATGTTTTGGATGTTAGTTTATTTGGCTTAATCTTTTGGTTTTGAGGCTTCCACCTTCAAACCTCTCTTCCTTAGTTGCATTTACTTTTTGATTGAGGACAAGCAAATGATAAGTTTGGGGAAGTTGATATATTAGGTTTTTAAGGCTTTTTGACATCAATTTCTACTGCATTCTAAGTTGTTTAGCTTGCATTGAGATCCATATAGGTTGCATTTGCATATAATTCCATATTTCAGGTGTTGAATGTGAGTGGAATCAAAAGAAGGATCAATTGGATGCAAAAGAGCTAAAAAAGGAATTTAAAAGAGGATCAAACCAACATGCCTTGAAGATAAAGTGATTTGGAGATATTGCAATGTAATATCATCATGGTACCTTCAAGGATATTTTAGCCAAGAATTCAAGCTTTCCAACAAGCCACAACTCACCTTAAACGCCCCAGGGAATTGTAAGATATGAGCTGGAAAAGTTGTGGTCCGCTAGAATTCGAATCTCCAAATTATCCGCCCCAAAGATCCATCTTTTATACCACCTTACACGGAGAAATAGGAGAAAAATTATTCTTAAAAGTTGTAGCCATTTGAATCATCTTTCCAAAGAGCTATGGCACATCATCATAACCTCAAATATGAGAGAGGTATGGATTCCAAAGCTCATAGCGGTTTGGCATACCGGCCAGAGCAAACCGGTACACTAAAAATGCAAAAACCAGAGACTGAGTATCGATTTGTTGTACCGGTTTGTGCAAACCGGTACAGAGAAAAAAGTAAACATTTTCAACACTCTTTCAAGTCTTGACCAATTTCCAATTGGGTTAACCCAAGTGTTTTTGGGTTAGCTCAATGCCTCTTTTAGGTTACTATATAAGCTCTAAAACCTAATTTTTGAAGGTTAATCTTTGCTTTTCTTAAGAATAACTTTGTAATCATCTTTTGGATCTTATGTTATTGGAGTTTGATTTGTTACTTTGATTGTTTCTTTTCTTCTCAAATCTACTTCTAATCATGATTCAACACATATCTAATCTTGGATTTTGTGTTTTCTCAATGATTAGTGAGTAGTCTTTTATAAGTAAATGAGTTAGGTAGATTATGATGATTAAGTGTTGGAATATGATTCTTAGGGCTTATTTTACTTAAAACTTCATTCATATAATGTTCTTAATGTTATATTTGACTTGATCATTCAACTCTAGATGATATGTAGTTTCATGTCCAGAAGGTGTTTGTGAAAATGCCCGAATGAGTTATTTGAATGCTAAATGACGTCTAGTCAAGGAATTTTGTTAGTTAGTTTAGTGGTTGAATGGATTAGATCATAATGCTTGATTTTTGTATAATTAGCCAAGGAATTGTGTTAGTTGCATGATTAGGAAATAGATTATTACCATGGGAGTGGATTAGTCTTTATTTGGAAATTTTAGACCACGGATTAGCATTGAATGATTGTATTAAGCATCATAGAACTTGACTTGATCATCTAAGTAAATAACCTAAACCCATTTGATTAGCCTTTTAATCTTTGTTTAAACCTTAATTTTTGTTGACTTTTGTTTAATTTTGTTGACTTTTTTATATATTTGACTTTTTGTTGACTCTTTTATATATTTGACTTTTTGTTGACTTTTATGTTTCATGTTTATTTAGGATGTTAGCTTTAAATCAAAAATCCCTATTTGCTTAGACTAAGTTAAATCTCATAGGTTTTAATGTGTTGATTGCTCCCGATTTGGATTTGATACCTAAGTACTACATCGACACTTAAGTAGTCTTAGATTACTTGATTAGAAAAAGGACTGAAAATTCTTGTTTATTAGGTTTCCCAGGGAAACCAAGTTTGGTTGTTTGGGTTATTAATAAAGGGATTGAATCTTGTTAGGTTCTAAGTCTAGGCTTGATCTTAATAAATGAATTAGAGTAACTAACTAGTTCATTAAAATTAGATTGATAAACACCAAGGATTTGGTTTAGAGATCTTACCTAGTCTAAATGAATAAGTTTCTTTTCTTGGAGGAGTATTGTCTTAGAGGCTTATTAACTTATCAAATCTAAAGTGTAATGCATTTTTGAATTATCTTAATATGGCGGAAGTTTGTCTTTAGTAATCCGAACATAGGGATCTAATACTTCAGGAGAAGATTAGTCTTATTCTTTTATTTTTTAAGTTGAGAACTATTTCCAAAATGAATTTTTTGCATGATAACCTGACTTTTAAACCTGACTACTTGTGGAATTTGCTGTTGCCTGACGTTTTTAATAATGATTTATCTTCGTTTAGTTTTAGTTATAGATGTAATTCAATACCCTTTTTTCCTTAATCTCAAGATCCAACTCTTAAAGCAGTAAGATCCATCTCAGAAGTCTTGGTTTAACGTATTTCTTGGCTAATAGGCGTCTCAAAGCAGCATGGTCAGTGTAGATAATGACCCTGGAACTAACCAAAACCTAAACTTTTTGAATGCAAAGAAAATAGCAAGCAATTCTTTCTTAGTTGTGGCATACTTTACTTGGGTATCATGCAATGTCTTGCTTGCATAATATATTACATGGTGCTTCTTGTCTTTCCTTTGACCCAGAACTACTCCAACAACATAATCACTTGCACCACACATTATTTCAAAGTGCAAGTCCCAATCAGGTGGTTGCACAATAGGAGCACTTATCAATTCTTTCTTGATCTTGTTGAAACACTCAAGACATTCTTCATCACAGTTAAAATCTATTTTTGGCACATGAGCCTTGACAATGGTCTGGTAACTTTGGAGAAATATTTGATAAATCTTCTATAGAATCCAGCATGTCCCAAAAGGCTTCTAATTCCTTTAACAAAGTTCGGTGTTGCAAGACTAGTCATAACATCTATCTTTTCTCTATCAACCTCAATCACATTCTCTGAAATCTGATGCCCAAGGACTATCCCATCTCTAAAAATGAAATGACATTTCTCCCAATTAAGTACTAGATGATTTTCTTCACATCTTTTCAGGACCCTACATAAATTGGAAAAACATACAGTAAACAAAGAGCCATAGACAGAGAAATTATCCATGAAAACTTCAACCAAATTTTCAATCAAATCAGAGAAGATCGACATCATGCAACGTTGAAATATTGAAGGAGCATTACATAGCCCAAATGGCATCCTTCGATAAGCAAAGGTACCATAGGGTAGTTTTCTCTTGATCTTGAGGATGAATGGGTATTTGGAAGAATCCAGAATACCCATCCAAAAAGCAGTAGTATGGGTGATTGGATAATCGTTTGAGAATTTAATCAATAAAGGAAGAGGGAAGTGATCTTTCCTAGTTGCTGTGTTAAGCTTCTGGTAGTCAATGGAAATTCTATGTCCGGTTATGGTTCGGGTTGGGATTAATTCATCTTTGTCGTTTTTCACTACAGTTATACCACCCTTTTTTGGAACTACATGGACCGGAGATATCCAATCGCAGTCCAAAATTGGGTATATAATACCGGCATCTAAAAGTTTGAAGATCTCTTTCTTAACCACTTCTTTCAAATTTGGGTTCAATCTATGTTGATGTTTAATAGAAGACATGGACTCGTTCTCTAGATGAATTTTATGCATGCACAAAGTTGGAGAAATCCCTTTAATTTCATCTAAAGAATAACCTATTGCTTTCTATCAGAGACCTTTATCTAAAGGTTTGAGTTATACCTTGGGAGCTTTGAGCTCACTCCAATCCTCATTAGAGCTAGACTTACCAATGCTAGCTTCTCCTTCAGAGTGAAGTGAGTTGATGCAAAGTTGTCTGAAGTGTGGTGCATCTTCAAAATCCATCTCCTCTAGTATAGTGTCATGAGAATCAAGCCTTTTTCCAATCTCTACTACCTTAACATTGAGAGCTCTTCATTCATTGGGCTAAACCGTTCAAGCTAATTGTAGAGCGTCTTCAGCAGCTAGCTCCTCCAAGTATTCACTTGCAAGGTCATCCATTGTTTCTACATAAAAGACTTGGCCATTGATTGTTGGCTTCTTCATTATCTTTCTGATGTTATATTGTTGCACTTAATCCATAACTAAGTGAAAATCGATATTTCCCTTCCTTACATCAATGATGGCTCCTGCGGTTGCGAAGAATAGTATTCCAAAGATGAGTGGATCTCGTAGTTCTTCTTCCATCTCCAATACCACAAAATCAGTTGGAACTTCAGTGTTTCCTGATCTCACTGGGAGATCCTCCACCATTCCAATAGAGACTCTTACAGATCTATCGGCCATCACCAGAGAGATTCTACAAGGTTTAAAAGAAAAGAAACCAAGTTTCTTTTCAGAAGAATAAGGTATCAAACTAACACTAGAACCAAGATCACATAAACATCTTTCAAAAGTAAAAGGCCTTAAAGCACAAGGAAGAGTGAAACTCCCTGGGTTTTGAAGTTTCTTTGGAGAGTTGTCCTGTTTAATGATTGCACTACACTCTTTCGATAGTATAACCATTACTTCCAAGGTCTTTAACTTCTTATTGATTGTATCTTTCAGAAACTTGATGTAGTTAGGAGCAAGCATAAAATCATCAATGAGAGCTATAGCGATTTGAACCTCTTTCATTTTCTCTTCAAATTGAGCTCTATACTTCTCCATTAGTTGTTTCTTGAATTGACCCGGAAATGGAAGCTTTAGTTTATAAGGATGTGGCTCATAAACTGGTATTGTTTTTGGTGTAGAGTCTTCACAATTGATTTTTCCTTTACCCTTGGATGCAACCATTTTCTCTTGGGATGGTTTTTCAACCACAATTTCTTCACATGAGTCATCATCATCCTCAATAAAAATTACCTTCCTCCCATCTTTCTTCTTAGTGTCCTCAATAATAATCCTTGGAGGCAATTGTTTTCCACTTTGGAGTATGATGACATTGACATATTCCTATGGGTTAGTTTCAGGTTTCCCAGGAAGTTGACCCATTGGTCTTTTAGACTTTTAAATTGATTTGAGCCACTTGACTGTCCAAAGACTTTAAGTGAGAAGTCATACTCTCTATTTTAGCATGAAGATCATCAGTCTTAGCATTGATGTCTTTCTTGAATACCCCAAACTCGATGAAAATTTTCCCTTGCCCTTCCAACAATTGTGTCAATAACCGATTGGTTTGATCCTGAGCATTGGAGGAAGAAGAGATTCCTTGAGATTTTTGTTGAGGAACTTGTGGATAAGAGAAACCTGGTGGCTTGGAAAAGTATTTTGGTTTGGGTTGAAGACCTCCTTGATTGTTAAATTGAGGCTTGGGTTGGACACCGCCTTGATGTTGTTGCTTAGGGAGATAGACTTGTTCATGTGGATTAGCAACATTGTTGTCGCGATATGAGAGATTCGGGTTCTGTTGGTAGTTGGTGTATCCTGGGTTCTAACCTTGATTACCCACATAAGCTAATTCCTCATGAATAGCTTCCTCCTAAGGTTTGTAATCCTCTTGGACATCACCAACAAAGTTGACAGATCCTTGTTGAGAAAGGATGAATTTTTCTAACTTGTCTTCAATAGATTTCAGATCTTTCTTATAGCCAGTATCTCCTCCAACACTCCTATAAGAAAAATCATATTCTTCCCCGTAGTTACTATTACTCGGAGCCAGATTCACAACAAGTAATAAGCCATCAGTCTCAGTCTTGTTAAAGAAGTTCCCCTAACTAGCAGTATCAAGCATCAACTGGTACTTAGGAGCAAGGCCTCTATATAAAGTGCTGAGGAGGCTCTCTCTGGAGAAACCATGATGCGGGCATTGGAGCGTGTATCCTTTGAAATGTTTCCATGATTCCCCAAAAGACTAATTCCCTTTCTGCACAAAGCCTAATATCTCATTCCTAAGTCGTGTTGTTCTTGATGCTGAGAAAAACTTGGTGAGATACACCTTCTTACAAGCGTCCCAAGTTTCTACTAAAGTAGTGAGAACATTCTTCGCCCAAAGAAAAGGGAAACAATCAAATCTTGAAATCATCTTCAGTCACACCGTTTATCTTGACAGTGTTGCACAACATATCGAAATTGTCCAAGTGATCCAAAGGGTCCTCTATTGGTAAGCCATGGAACCTCTTGAATTGAACCATGTTGATGAGACTAGACTTGATTTCAAAGTTTGTGTTGGCAATTGGGGGTGGACGAATGCATGTGCATTGGGAATGAGCGTTTGGTGCATCATTGGCACCAATGGTTCGTCCAACATTGTGGTGTCCTCCAAGATTGTTGATTTTCTGATTATCCATGTCCAAATCCAAGCGGCGAATATGATCCAAGCGTTCTTGTTCGCGTCGTTTCCTTGTATTCTGGCGTTCGAGCGCACTAATGTCTTCAACGATCAAAATCACATTTGGAGGGCCTCTGTTTCTCAGGGTCATACACCTAAAGTGAGCAAACAAAAGAAAGTAGAGAGATTAGAAAAATAAAAGAAATCGAGTTTAGTCCCAAATAAATTTAGAGCACTAATGCTTAAGCTAAATCTTGAAATGGCAATGGCGCCAATTTGATAAATAAGAATTTGCATAAACTTATCTATGCAAATACCTTAAGTCTACTCATATCATTGCAATACTTAAGCATCAATCCAAATTCAGAGATGCATTCAACACACTAGTCCTATTAAAATCATGTTTGGTCTATACAATTATAGTCAAGATGGTTTGTAACATTCAAATAAACAAAAGTGGCCAAATTAACAAAAGTCAAAAGGATTAATAAAAGTCAACTAAGATTTAAACTTGAATTTAAAGGTAAAAGGCTAAACAGATAGTATATATTATTGATTCGGGTAATCAAATGACTTCCTATGATGTTCAATACTAACTATTTAAGCTAATCCTTGGTCTAAGATTCCCATAGATAGACTAATATACTCTCGTGGCACTAATCATTTCCCTAATCATGAAATTAAAACAATCTCTTGGATAATCACACTATTATGAAACATTAAGGTCTTATCTATACTAAACCACTAAACTAACTAACACAAATCTCTTGGTTAGACCTCGTTTAACATGCAGTGATTGGTTCAGGAATTTCATCGAACACCTTTCGGACGCAATTTTCCTATGGTCTAGATTTGAGTGATCAATTTAATCCTAGCATTAAGAAAATCTACTAGATGAAGATCTAAGAGTTCTAAATCCTTAACATCACATTTCATCATCTAATCACCCTAATCTACATAACCATTTGCTTAGTATGAAACTACTCACTAATCATTGAGAAAGACCAAAATTTTATGATGGAGAAGTGTTTAATCATGATTAAAAGAAGATGTGATAAGATCAAAGAAATAAAAAAGATATCAAAATCAAAATTAAGTGAGAATCAAAGGATTACAAAGTGTTGTTAAGAGAAATAAAGCTTAAAATATAAGATCCCTAAAAATTAGGTTTCAAGGCTTAAATAGTATTCATTAATTTGTCTTGGGTTAACCCAAAACAAATGGGTCAACCCAAAAAATGAAATGGTTTAAGACTTGGTCAACCTTGCTTTTTTGACTTTTTCAGACGGATATCGGCCAAAGTGGCCGATACATCATGGTCGATATTGGTCTTTTAATGCTTGTATCGGCTAGAGGAGACCGATACAAATTGGACGATACCAGCACATCTGTCCAACTATATCGGTTAGGCTTGGTCAATATTGGCTATTCAGGATATGTATCGACTGCTCCAACCGGTACAGAGTGGCCGCTACTTCCTCCTAATCTTCTTCGTTACTCCTTTTTGACTTTTTTTCTCATTGGCTTTGACTCCAAATCAGCTCTGCACTCTTTAGGCGCATGAAATATGCAATAATATGCAAGATGCAACCTATCTAGATCTAAATGAAAACTAAGGAACCTAAAATGGATTCAAAATCAATGCTAAGAGACATCAAAAAGCAAATATATCAATACACTAATACACTAAAATTCGTCACTCTCTTTCTCGTGAGTATACACTAAAGCAATATAATATTGTAATTATTATATAACACGTTATCAGCATGAACGTCTCTATATCCGATCAAATACTCGACTCCGCTAAACGTCTAAGACAAAATTTAAATTATGACAAATTTATTCAACTTTAAATTTTGTAGGGAAAACAGAACCCAGTGCATACATGACCACCTTCAGGATCGCAGTCGGGCGAGCGTAGTTCTACGAACAAAAGAATGACGCAGGATATTGTCAACTTTTCAGTGAGCACCCCCAGTGACCGGCATTCACCTGGTTCTATTAAGTACCTGAGGGTTCGATCCACAACTTCAACCAAATGAGCTTGATGTTCTTAACGCATTACTCGGTTTACATCAAAAGATATATCTCAGACGCATGCATGTGGAGCATGCCTCAGGGTCTGAATCAGCCCCTCCAACAATTCATCGACATGTTCAAAGAAGTAATATCTCGAGTGATAGTCAGTGATAATGTCGTGATTGCCGTCCTCAAAAACACGGTATGGGGAGAGTCCGAATTTCAAAAAGATCTAATATTGAACCCGCCAGCAATGATTGACGACGCAGACCGCTGCCCTAAGGCAAAATATTCGCACGAATAGAAGAAGACTTAATCGAAATGCGGAAACAAAGCCAAGAAAAAAATAAGGTGACACAGACCGCTGCCCTAAGGCAAAATCCCCAAGCATGCAACCAAACACTATTCTCCGGGAAGCCCAAAAATGGACCTTGGAATTAATGGAAATGATATGAAGAACAAGGAAACGTCAAAAAACAATATGAATATCATAACCAGGATGGACATTCTACTGAATAATGCAGAAGCTTCAAATCATTCCTCTTCAGCAAGTACCAGTCCGGGGAACTGGTGGAACCCAGCAAGGTGAAAGCAGCGAATCCTCAGCAAGGGACAGAGGACCAGACTGAAGAGACCAACCCCCCCCCCCCAAAACGAAACCGAGAAGAACTACCTCAAATTGCACCAACCCCACCATTCAAAAAGCAGATTAACATGATCATGGGAAATCATCAGTTTGGCCTAAATTCAGTAATAGCGATCAAAGCCTATGGGTGCAAGGCGGCTTCATGTAAGAAATGGCAAGTCAAGCCCTAAGAGGCAAGGGAGCCTATTGCTTTTGACGAGATGGACACAACAGGACTTGACATGCCTCACACCAACCCGCTAGTCATCGAGCTAATTTTAGAAGAGTATGAGATCGTGAGAGTACTCATAGATACGGGGAGCTCAGTAGATTTGATCTCTAAAGAGACTTTGGTGAAAATGGACATAGACCTTTCACGAATCAAAGAACCACCTGCGCCGCTGACCGACTTCACCAGCGAGACCTCCATGACAATCGGAACTATCAAATTACTAATGCATGCTGCTGGGGTATCGAGGATGATTGAATTCACAATGATTGACAAACCAGCAATATACAACGCGATCCTAGGAACGGGAGTCAAAGATCAATCCGAGCTTGCTACCTAGCCGAACTCAAACTCATAGAGAAGACCTTATAGAAATTACAGATCTGGGAACCTACCCCACCTGCGGAGCCAACATACGAGGAACCCGAACTTGATGAGGTAACACAGTACTGCATATACCCAGGATACCCTGAGCTTTGCGTTGGCATAGGATCAAAACTTCAAAAGGATTTGAAAGAGGAGCTAATGCTTTTCCTCAAAGAAAACAAACACACCTTCGCGTGGAACATGACGGATATACCCGGAGTAAGTTTAGACATCATGTTTCACGAACTGAATGCAGACCCAATTTACAAGCCGGTTAAGCAGAAAAAATGCAAGTTAGGAGCCGAGTGGGATCGGGAAGTCAAAGATGAAGTGGAGAAGCTGATAGGTGCAGGATCAATCACCAAGGTGAAATATCCAGAATGGCTGGCAAACCCCGTAGTAGTAAAGAAAAAGAATGGAAAATGGAGAGTATGCATATACTTCACCGACCTGAACAAAGCATACCCCAATGACAGTTTCTAATTACCAAACATAAATCAGTTCGTTGAAGCCACATCCGGCTACAAGCTGCTCTCGATTATGGACATATGCTCGGGTTATGACCAGATACTCATGCACCCAGACGACAGGGAAAAAACTGCCTTCACTACAGACATGGGAATTTATTGCTGGAAAGTAATGCCTTTCGGCTTGAAGAACGGAGGCGCAACTTACCAATGACTGGCAACAAGATGTTCTTAGAACAACTAGGCAAGACAATAGAATTCTATATAGATGACATGCTTGTCAAATCTTCTGATGAAGACAACCATGTGGGCGACCTGCGCACCTGTTTCCAAATACTGAACACCTACGGGATGAAGCTGAACCCAACTAAGTGCACATTTGCAGTAACCTCGGCGGAATTCCTCGGTCAACTGGTGACCAAGAGGGGGATCAACGCCAACCCCCAAGAAAATCGACGCACTGTTAAGGATGCCTTCACCCAATAACACGAGAGAAGTGCAAAGAATAATCGGACGCATAGTCGCCCTGACTAGGTTCATATCTAAGTCAACAGAAAAATGTCTTCCATTCTATGACCTCCCGAAATGAAACAAGAAGTTTATCTAGAATGAAGAATGCGAGTTAGCCTTCAAATATTTGAAAACCTACCTGATGAAACCCCTGATCCTTTCGAAGCCACAAGAGGGAGAAACTCTATATCTTTGCATCGCAGTGTCATCTTATGCAATCAGTATGGTCCTGGTACGAAAGGAGCTAGGCGACCAGAGGCCAATCTTCTACCTCGGCAAAATCATGGACGACGCCGAGACCAGATACCCGACAATAGAAAATTTGGCCCTAGCTAGAGTGCACTATGCGAGGAAATTACAATCCTATTTCCACTCGCACTCAATAGTCGTGTATTCAAACCAGCCGCTGCGTACAATCCTACACAGTCCCAACCACTCGTGAAGACTTTCCAAATGGGCCATCGAGCTCAGCGAGCATGACATAGAATTCAAAAGTAGAACTTGTGCAAAATCCCAAGTCTTAGCTGATTTCATGATAGAGCTACGACCAGAGATGGATGCAGAAGTAAAGCCAGACGAAGGAAAGTGGTCCCTATACGTAGACGAGGTGAGCTCAAAATACGGTTCCGGAGTAGAAGTATGATTAGTCTCCCCAACCGGGGAGATGGTTGATCAGTCATTCCGACTACTTTGCCATGTCAAACAATGAAACCAAATTCGAGGCAATAATTGTTGGACTACGATTGGCAACGGCAATTGGAGCCAAGCGAGTAACTGCCTACTGCAACTTCTAGCTGGTTGCGAACCAGTTCATTGGGGAATACGAAACAATAGACGATAGAATGGAAGCATACCTATAAGTGGTGAAAACCCTTTGCAGTGAACTTGCAGACTTCGACCTGATTAACATCCCTAGAGGTGAAAATATACCCACTGACGCCCTGGCCGCACTGGCATCAACTACGGACCCGAAAACGACCAGAGTCATACCAGTTAAAACTATCGATAAACCTAGCATAACTATCACTATAGCTACCAGTGTAATACATGACACAATTGAAGAATACAATGCTAACCTAGATCCCGAGGATGTCGAAGAAGACGAAGTTTCGATGGAAACAGACGAGGTCGAAGTGGAGATAGACTGGAGAGTCGCGATATTGGCATACATCACATATGGAATCTTACCACCAAAGAAATGGGACGCCAGAAAACTCAAAGAAAAATGCGCTAGGTACACTCAGTTAGACGAAAACCTTTACAAATGGAGCGTACGTGGCCCGCTGCTAAAGTGCATATTTGGCCACGAGACAAGGAAGATAATAAGGGAAGTCCACGACGGATCATGCGGAAACCACTCAAGTGGCAGAGCACTGGCATTCAAAATAAAATGATATGGATACTACTGGCCAACTATGATGACAGACTGAGAACAATACGCTCTAAAATGCGAGACATACTTAGAGGATGCACCATTGATATACAGACCAACCGAGGAGATGAAATCCATCACAACGCCATACCCATTCATGAGATAGTCCATGGACATAATTGGCCCGATGCACAGGTCAAAATAATTCCTCCTTGTCCTAACAGACTTATTTTCTAAATGGATAGAGGCCGAATCATTCGCCAAGGTCAAATCCGAGAACGTGGAATCCTTCATTTAGAAAAACATAATTTGCCGACATGGGATCCCCTATGAGATCCACACTGATAAAGGCCCTCAATTCACCTTAGATAGATTCAAGAATTTATGCGAACGAATGAGCATAAATTTAATGTTCTCAACCCCATATTACCCGCAGGCCAATAGCCAAGCTGAGGCCGCTAACAATAAAATTTTGGACGGCCTAAGAAGAGACTAAACGCAAAAAAAGAGGAGATGGGCAGACAAATTGAAAAGAGTACTCTGGTCCTACCTAACGATGCCCATAAGAGGAACCGACGACTCACCTTTTGCTTTAGTATATAGAATCGAGGCAGTTATACCCGCTGAGACCGAAGTCCCTAGCCTCGGCCGTGAGCTGGCACCTCAGAACATGGATCAAAACGATCAGATGCTCATAGACGTAGCCGACACCGTTGATGAAAGGAGAGTCTAGGTGACGATAAGACTACAAAACTACTACAACGTCGCAACAAGATTCTACAACAAAAAAATTATGCAAAGACGATTCACCGAAGGAGAGCTTTTGTTACGGGAAGTCTTCCTCGAAAGAGCAGAGAAGAACGCAGGAAAGCTAGGAATCAAATCGGAAGGGCCATACAAAATCTCCAAGATCGTCAAAAATGGAGTGTACAAACTAGATGACGCAAAAGGAAACGAGGAGAAACACCCTTGGAACACTCAACACTTCAAGAAATATTTTTGTTAAAACTTAGCAAATTATTTTTCATCTTTCTCACCCATGATTGTACTCTTTAAACAGAAACGACCAAGGCTTGATCCCCACCTTAGGAGTACGTAGGCAATTCCACTTAGGAAATTTAGGTATAGTTATTATTTATTTCATTTTGGGCCCTCTCTTTCCTTATCAATTTTTTCATAAAAGGGAAAGATGTATTCTTCCTTTACACTCCGACCCAGCCCGCCCTTTCTTTCCTTATCAATTTTTCTCAAGAAAATGAGGGAGATGTATTCGTCCTTTACACTCAGACCCAGCCCACCCTCTCCTTCCTTATCAATTTACTCAAAAAATGGCGGAGATTTATTCGTTCTTTACACTCCGACCCAGCCCGCCCCCTCTTTCCTTATTAAGTTTTCTCAAAAAATAGAGGAGATGTATTCGTCCTGTACACTAGGACCCAGCCCGACCCAACCGGAGGCTACTGCTAAATTGGTAGACCAGCTTCACGGAGTAAAAGATACCATCTTTTACCCAACCAACAAGACAAAACACCTGAGTAGATCCAATTATCCATCACCAACCATTACAGTCCTTTTTCGTTTTCGCCAATCCTATTTACCAATAGTCTGAAGAAATCGAGGGGAGAACACCATACTACACCTGCAAGGAGTTGCCTAAACCTTTGACTTTTGTTTTCCTGGTAAAACTATTCAAGCTTTTAAATACCTCCTCATTATAGCACAACACTCAAAACGAAAAACAATTATCTATACACGTCACATTGTATGACCTGGCCAGTCATACAATACATCGCACACCCCCAGTGGGTATTAGCCTGAGCAACCCTCAGCAAGGTATAAGCGCTAAAGCCGAGCCCAATCATGAAAAAATGCATTAGGGCATATGGGAAACATTTTTAAAAACTGAAACATTTACTATTCATTCAAACATTCGATCCCACAAATAAAGTGTGTTGTTCTTTAATAATATACTCAATGTCAAGCGCATGTCAGTTTTAGCTAAGAAATCACTTGCGATACCATTTAAGCAAATACCATAACACCTAGAGAGAAACTTAAAACTAACTTAGCTCGAAGTGAGCATATAAAAGAAATAAGAAGAGACATAAACTCGAATATCCATATAGATTAAGCCAACTTAGAGTTTCGGGTGAAAGCCTCCCCAGGCAACCGAGCAAAAGGAAAAGTTAAGACAGTTTGGGTAAAATCATCCCCATGTGCCATGTTTAGAGTGAGCTAAGAAGAAATAAAAGAAGTGAAAAGCGTCAACAAACGCTCAGTCCATCCCAGCCGGGTCATCACCATTGCCCTTGTGGGTTTCTTTTCTTGCGATAGTTGCCAATGCGAACTGCAACTTCAACAACATTATCAAGCACCCCGCCTGCATTGACGTCGACTTCCTCAATGGTACCATCACCAACCGTACCCCTAGCAAGACTCTCATCCTTTTCTGTTACAATGGTTGCTTCCTCAACAGGATCAAGGTTGGGAAGGTTCGTACCATAGGGATTAAGACCCTCCACCGGGTTAGGCTCAAAGTGCTCACTCATATCATACCTAGTAGGAAACGCTACCTAATCTTTCTCCAGATTCAGCTCCTTGAAATCCAAAATTTTTAGTTCTTCGTTAAAACCAACCAGATCCCTTTCGAAGTCCCTTTTTGGACTCTAACGTAGTTTCCCCTTCGGACAAAAGTCTGATCAGCTCCAAATTACCTTTGATTTTCTCCACCTGCACCAATTTCTCCTGGTACACTCTCTCATTTTAAACTTTTCCCTTGATCCAATCCATCGTCCTCGCATACATAGCATTCAGCTCCTCTTCTCTGTTTTTGACTCTCTGCGCGATACTCTGATCTAGCTCTGCAAGAACCAACACCAACTCTTTGGCCATGCTCGCTACCTCGTCTTTCAGAGTCTTCTTGACCCTCTCATAACGGGCCACCTCATCACTAAACCTCTCAATATCCGCTTTCCTCAAACCCTCCAGTTCTGTAATATCATTCTTCAACTTGATGTTCTCCTCGGTTAACACCTCTACCCTCCTCACATCAGTTTTCAACTCAGCAAGGGCCTTATCAGCCCGAGCCGTAACCTCTGCAACAAGTTCCATCCCATAATTCTTTCTCGCTTTCCTCAGCTCATCATCTAAAACCCCCAACAGTCGGTTTGCTAATGCTGCAGTCTAAGAAAAATAAGGTATACCCAAGTCAAAACATGAGCCAATTTTGAATCATGAAACGAGTAATAAAAAAACAACCATACCTCGGCATGGGAACGAGTCCATTCAGCGTACTCTCTCTGAACCGGGAGTGACAGATGGAAACTGAGATGGAGCACCTACAAGAAGCCACAAAACAAATTTCACACAACATGGACAAATTAAAAGAATATCCGGGTTCAAATACTTACCCGAAGATAACACAAAAATTGGTTCTAACAGCAGCCAATTACGGGATACTCTTTCCCCGTCAAAGTTGTTCCAGCTGTTCAGTCGATTGCTCCCGAGAATATACCAATTCTTCATATACTCAGGAGAAGGGTTCTCAACCTGAACCAAGTGCGGAACTGGCAGACACCAAAATAAAAGATGAAAAGGAAATCAGTCAACCAGTAATACCCAAAAATTGACAAACACAAAGAAGTAAAGCCAAAAATGGCCAGAAGATATCGGCTCAACGAATAACAAAAAAGCACATGAGCTAGGTTATTAAAAAAAAAGAAAGGGAGGACATTCACACCAATCTCCCTAGTCCACAAAGATTGCATATCATTGGGACCCATAGTCCCGAAGGAGAGATGATTGACTTCTAAGAAAAAGTAAAACTGCTCCCAATCTTTTCGTCTTTTGGGGCCTACCCAGTCGTGAACCCCTGATTAGGTTTGTAGACAGTACATTTGGTTGCGTAAAGAGAGAGAGAGAGAGCTGATGGTTGAATGCGTAGTGGGGAGACAGTTCCAAGCACTTTAAGAGCGAGGAAAAGTAGCAGTAACTGCCTCGAAGAATACATGGCTGTCTTTTGTAGGCACAATGATGATAATTTTGAATTTCAAATTCAAAGCGCATGCTGCATGCTTAGATGAGTAACCGCCGGACTGTTGAGATTTACTCAACCAAAGACCGAAACAAATTGATTCAAGAAACACTCAATTTTTGGATTAACAAAATTATCCAATTCCGCACGAGAGATAAAAAATATATATATGTGATAATTATATATGTACTTATATATCTAAATAGCAATTGCATATAAAGATCATCTTGAAACCAAGAATCCTACGGGAAATTCACCAATCAGTTTTCAAAGGTCAACCAACTCGCTAAGCTCAAAGGGAGACTTGGGGGTTAATCTGTTGGTGTCAAAACCCCCTCAGCAGGATTTTGCTTTAGCTAGTTTCGTTCCCCGAACTATAACTCAGCACGTATTTGGTGCATAAGGTTTTACCGAATAGTTTTCTACCTGGGCACGAAAGATAAGTGGTTAGGCACGGAAGATAAGTGGTTGGGCATGAAAGATAAGTGGTTGAGCACTCAGTACGTAGGCGGACTGAGAAGAATGTGAGCACGAGCATAGCAAGTATAGACCAAGTCATGGCAGTTCCGAGTTAGTAGGTAATCGCCGATATTGTAGGCTCAACAAACCAAGAAGATCGAAACAACCCGAACTAGGTGGAGGAAGCTACAAAAACGAGAAGAGAGAGAGTGAGAGGCCATCAAATCTTTTTGGATAATTACAACTACTTTCTTACTTGAGAATTTGTAATCAAAATGCTGAGTGTATTCATACAATCGAGATCAATAAAATCCATTTTTCTTTTTCTATTTCTTTAAGTGATTGAATGTATTTCTTGTAGCTAGCATTGCTACCACTATCCCTAGCCATGCGATCATAAGATTCACCATAATTACTATCACTTTGAGCAAGATTCTAGATAAATTTCAGTCCATACTCTTCGGTTTGGCTAAAGAAGTTTCCATGGCTAGCGGTATCCAACAACATTCGATACTTCGGAAGAAGACCACAATAGAGAGTAATAAGGAGACTCTCAATTGAGAAATCATAGTGTGGACAATGTAGAGTGTAGCCTTTGAACCTTTCCCAATCTTCATTAAAGGACTCGTTACCCTTTTGCACAAAACTGGAGATCCCATACCTAAGTCTCGCGGTTGTTGTTGTAGAGAAGAACTTAGAGATATATACTTTCTTGCAGGCTTCCCAAGGTTCTGTAGAACCCTTAGTTAAATTCTTCTCCCATGTACGAGCTTTGTATCCCAAAGAGAATAGGAAAAATCTTAACTTGAATGAATCTTCGATCACTCCATTAATCTTTACCATGCTATACAACATATCGAAATTATCCAAGTGGTCAAGAAGATCTTCTATAGGTAGACCATGGAACTTTGAGTGTTGGACCATGTTGATTAAGTTAGACTTGATCTCGAAGTCGTTGTTGGTAATTGGTGGAGCACAAATGCCGGCACGATGCTCATGAGCATTTGGTGCATCATTGGCTCCAATTGTCCTTGCTTGTTCCTCCATCTACATATACTAACACTTGAGAATGCACAAGCAAGGCACATTGAGAAATTAGTAATAAAATATAAAAGTGCTTAGTCACAAACAAATTCAAAGTCCTAGTGGCTAATTGAATTCCCTAATCGGCAATAGAAAATTCCACAGGTAGTCAGATTTAAAAGTCAGGTTATCATGCAAAGATTTTCGTTTTGGAAATAGTTCTCAACTTAAAAGAAAGAATAAGACTAATCTTCTCTCGGAGTATTAGATCCCTATGTTCAAATTACTAAAGACAAACTTCCGCCATATTAAGATAATTCAAACAAGCATTACAATTTAGATTTGACAATTTCATAAGCCTCTAAGACAATACTCCTGCATGAAAAGACACTTATTCATCTAGACTAGGTAAGATCTCTAATTTCAATGAACTAGTTAGCTATTCTAATTCATGTATTAAGATCAAGTCTAGGCTAAGAACCTAACAAGATTCAATCCCTTTATGAATAACCCTAACAACCAAACCTGGTTTCCTTGAGAAACTCTAAAACATAACTACGGAACTACTCAAACATTATAAAGCAAGAACAATTCAATTATTGAGAAGAACACATAATCATTAAAAAAACATAGATTTTAGAATGTGTGAAATTCTTATGGACATGAACTATTGAAAGAAAAAAACACTTGCAAAAGTGTCTTGGACAGGCATTTTTTATCGCAAAGATGAAGGTAGTTTAGGACTAAGACATCTAACATTGTGGAACAAACCCATTAAACTTCGCTTGATTTGGATTTTTTTTTACAGATTAGGACTCACTTTGGATAGCATGGACCAAGCTTCATATGCTAAAATAAACGAGATGCTGGGCATATGATGAATCAAAAGCCACATCTTCTACTTGGAAATCTCTTTTGAAGTTAGGGCCTCTAGCTAAAAGTTTTATGTGACGTTCTCTGGGATCAGAGAATACAATGAGTTTTTGGTGGAACCATTGGATGATTATATAGTCGCTAATAGATCTACTTGGACATGTCGGGCCGCAAGAGCTAGGAGTCCCCATCCGTAGCAAGGTTTCTCAAGCTTCATGGGATGGACATTCGAGAATCAGGCCTCCAAGATCGAATAATACAAAGGTAGCTCACATTGCTCTTACCTCAACCTCCTTTCCCTCCTCTTTTACCAGTGACACATATTATTGGCAAGTGTTTCTAACTATTCTAAATCAAGTTTTCTTTTCCACTTCATGAACCTTGGAAGATCTATGGCAGAGGAAGCAACAACTATGATGGACTAAAAATGTTTGGTTTAAAGGTTCACTACCCAAATAAGCTTTGCACTTATGGGTTTTCTCTCTGGAGAGTCTCCACACACGCTTTCGAATTAGCCAATGGAACCGTGATCAAGATCCATCATGCTGCTTTTGATCATCCTATCAAGAGACAAAATATCACCTTCTAGTTCATCGTGAATTCACCATCTCAGTCTGGCGGGTTTACGTTCTCTAGACTTAGTTGCTCCTTCGCTAGCTTTCATACATGGAATGGGCTTACACGATGGTTTTTGTCTTCTCCACCTAAGTCCAAACTCCTTAGGCGAATGGTGTGTCAAGTTGTAGTCTACTCACTATGGAAAGAAAGGAATGCAAGGATCCACACTAGCAAATGCGTATCATCCTTGTTCAGATTCGTTAATAGATTGGCGTGCGACATGATCCTCACAAAGAGGAAAAGAAGAATATACTCCTATTCTTATGTTTATTTTTATTAATTTTTGTAAATAGAATTTTTAAAAGAAAACTCATATTTCCCTTCATAAATGATCAGTTTGTTTTAATATATATATATATATATATATATATATAATGGTTGGTGGATACTCAATTGAGAATGGTTAAAGAATCAGAAAGCACAATTGAACTATAAATTGTAAGAAGAATATAAGTGCCATCAGGAAGAATAACAGAAGTATTATTAATTGTTTCAGTTTTATCAAATAGATCTAAGTCAGAACAAACATGACAGTTAGCTCATGTATCTATGACCCATATCTTTGTATTTAAAATAAGGCTGTCTTGCATTCCCAATAAAGAAAGAATTTGAAAGTTTTGGATATGAGTACCTGTGGCATATATGATATGTGGCTGAGGTTGAGAAGTAGAGACTGTTCCATCAGCTAAGTTGAATTTAGTGCCTGAAATCTGTGATATATGGTTTGAAGATGCATTAGCATTCTACAAAACTTTGAGAAACTGCTGTAACTGTTCTGAGGTGAATAAAGATGAAGGAACATCCTGTTGACTGAGATTCTGAGTGTGTTCATTTGATTAAGAAATCAGATTTGCCACATTCTCCCTCATTTGTTGTTTTGATGGACCATGTTGAACAGGCTTAATATTGCCATGTGTCTTATATCCCGGGGGATAACCATGTAGCTTATAGCATCTATTAACTATGTGTCCTACTTTACCACAGTGTGAGCAGATAGGACAATTAGAGGATCTATGATTGTTGTAATTAGCAGAAGCAATAGTCTGTGATGCTTCAGGAACAACTTCAGTGACTTGAAAAGCTACATTGCTAGGAGTCTTCATTGATCTCTGTCTTTCTTCATGTGTTACTAAATTGAACACCTTAATAATGTATGGTCTTGGTTCCATCATCAAAATGTGACATCAAAATGTTACCCAATCTTGTTCTTCCCTTTGAGTAATACGCTTTAAATTTTCACAATACATGTTGCCACAACATGTAAAAGGATCCTCATGGTTTTTCAATTCTTCCCACAACTGCTTCAAACGAGTGTAATACACACTGACTGTATTTGAACCTTGAAATTCTGAGTATAATAGCTGTTTAATCCCTGCTGTTCTTGGTCCATCACTCTGTTTAAATTGATCATGTAGATCTAACCACATATGTCTTGTTGTATCAAGATACATGATGCTTTTTGCAATTGACTTATCAACAGCATTGACTATCCAAGTCAAGAAAATACTATTACATCTACACCAAGATGCATAATCAGGATGTGTATCACTAAGTTCTGTGAATGAACCATTGACAAATACTGCCTTATTCCGAGCACCTAGGGCTAGCAACATTGAACGACGCCATGAACTAAAATTCCCTAATCCAATCAGTTTCTCAAAGACTAAGGAAATACCAGCATTGTCAGCACTATGAACATACAATGGATTCGAATTCGGATGAAATAATGATGACTTTGGCGGAACCGGATTTTCAACCTCATGATCATCATCCTGATCTGGTGTATCTTGATTTGAGCTTCGGGATGTCATCACAGAAGTAAAGAAGATGGAATTAGTTCCAAAAATCAAAGAAAATGTTGAAGAAAGATCGCAAAAAGCGATATCAAGAAATCGCGTAAAATGCGAAGAAAAATGTAGAAATTGAACACGAAGAACTCGATTTTAGCTTCAGATACTGATTTACTCATCGATGAGTAGAAGAATCAAGAGAAATTGAAATCAATCGAAGTAGAATTTGAGCTCAAGAATTTTCGCGGAAATTTTTTCTTCTGATACCATATTGAAGAAAGTAAAACATAATTTCTTATTCAATGTTAACGTACACTTTTGGTTTATATACAAAATGTATTCTGATTTAATCCTAACAGATATTAAACCAATTCTAATCAACATTTAACAAACACTTAACCAACTCAATTTGAATCTAATATTTACAATCTAATATCACTTAGTCGAATCTTCCTCTGGTGAACTTTTCTTCATCAAGTGGTACACAGAGGTCGATCACAGAGAGGACAAAAATGGGGATTGGGCATATATCCACAGCATAACTAACCGGTTTATGGTGTTTAGGGAATTAGATGAGAAGGTAGATGAAAAGATCAAAGAATTTTGTTACACAGAATATATTGGGGATCTCTGCATCTTCCTTGGAATGAGTGAAGCTTTCTGTCTTCTGGCAAGCTTGTATCCCGGACTTAAGCCTAACTCCATCTATTACATGGGCCCGGGACTTTATCATTACCATCTTCCTTCTGCTACGGACTATCCCTTATATTCCCACCGTCGCGACTTAATAGTCATCCATCACCCTATCTGGCTTCATCCCACACCTCCCACTTGTTTGTGAAGATTTTGAATTTTATTATATATCTATACATATGAACGTTCTCTAGTGTACTTTTAATGAATCCGGAGGTTCTTCTTAAGTCTTTAAGCTTCATATTTTTTTAATCATAATTCCAAGTAACATTCTCTCAGTTCTCAGTTTTAAACGTCTCTGTAACAAACATCCAACGGAAAATTTAACCATGTCTTGATCAATATTATCGTCCAAATTATGAGTTTTGATCAATTTAACTAGGGTTGTTCAATCTATCTAGATATCGGTTAGATTTCCGTTCGATTTTTGGTTTAATAAAAAATAGCTACCGCATTCAGACCTTATATAATTTGGTTATGTTTGGTTTAGATACCCTTTGGTTTTCGGTTCATTCAGGTTTTTACCAATTGTCTTTTGTATATATACAATTAAAAATTTAGTAAACATGTGAAATATTGATTGATAAATCAATTTTTACCTATTTTGTTGTAAAAATTGTGATAAATGCATTATTTATTTAAGTTAAAGAAAACAAGAACTATAATGGTTTTATATGAAACAAAAGAGAAGAATTGAAGTAATAATTAATAAATAAATAAAACCAGAATATATTTATTTTTCCTCTCAAGATCTTTAACATCCTCATCTCATCGCCAACAAACACAAATCTTTCATTAAATATCGATTTCAAAACTATAACTTCAAAAAAGTTGCTAATACATAATTGTTAAACAATATGTTTGAAAATATTGTTACCATATTTTTTTTTTTGATTCACAAAAATCATTTTTTTACCATATGTTAAGCTACCAAATTGTTAAATATGTAACTATTTTCATATCATATCTTTCTGAATACAAATTTGCGATCAGCTACTTAGCGTTTACGCGAAACATTTTAGAAACGATTATCATATCGCGTTTCAAAAACGCTTCATTCAAAATCGATCGCTAAACAGTATTTGCGATCCTCTTAATTACATTTTTGTGTACCGTTTCAGATTGGATTTCTAAAGGATTTTTCAAACGCTTTTTAGCGAATTTGTAAAATGTTTCAGAAAATGCTTTTTTTAGCGAAAAACCAGAATACCTCACGTTTGAAAACGTTTTCCGTGAACGCCTTTAGGCGAGTTTACGAAACGTTTTCCTCTTAAAATGTTTTTCTTGCAAACGTTTTAAAACGCTTCTACAAGCGTTTAAACTCAAACATTATTATTAGATATATTACATTTTTCAGAATGCTAATTTTGGTTTGCTTCTGTTTTTCAGATGGCTAATACCGATGAAAACAATATAGTCATCATGGACACACCCAGAGTGGGAGATCCAAAAGTTGATGCATCTACTGAAGGTTCTGGGGGATAATGGTTTGGAGGAAACCGCACGCCAAGCTTTGTTCAGTCACAGTCTTCACACTGAACACCCGCCGGTTGGACCCCAATGTGCAATTCCAACTATTCCGAAGGTGGTTACTCTTGGACTCGTTTCGGATAAGTTTAATGGACAATACTTCAAAACATGGCAACAGAAAATGCACTTCTACTTGAATAAGCTCAAGCTACAAAAGTATCTCTCTGAAGATAAGCCAAGTCTTATGAGGGAAACACCGATACGCTAACATTATCTTGGATCCACGGGGATTTTCTGTGCAAAGGTTCGATTCTCAACTACCTGATTGATCCATTGTAATAAGTGCATAGTGAAGCCAAATCCTCCAAGGCACTTTGAGTGTCATTGGAGAGGAAGTACAAATCCGAAGATGCATGATGTCAGAATTCGCAACTGCAAAGTTTCTCGACTTCCAAATAGTGGTCTCCAAGCCCATTATGGAGCAAGTGGAAACTCTACATCTGATATGCCATGTGATAGTCTCCAAGGGAATTTTGATCGATGAGAATCACGATCAACAGCTTTATCCATAAGCTTCCTTTAAGCTGGTTAGATTTCAAAAGCTATCTCAAGCATAAGAAGAAGGTGATATCTCTTAAAGATCTAATCAGGAGGTTGCGGATTGAGGAAATAAATCGCAGTGCTACCGAAGTTTAGATTCGTGAGCATACCGTCAATGTGGCTATCCACAAAGGTAATGGAAAATGAAAGGCTATGAAGAAGCAGCCTCTCCAACCCAATCCCTCTACAAACTTCAAGAAGACGAGTTCTCAAGAGAAATCTTTTAAAGGAATATGTCACCATTGTGGCAAATTGGGCCACAAATATGATGTGTACCGGAGCAAGGCGAGACAAACCGAGAAATCTCAAGCCAAGTTATCTGATGTGTCGTACTGAAGTTTACTTTCGGTAAAGAGATCAAACTCAAAAAAGTGAAGCAAGTGCCCGACATGAGAAAAAACTAAATTTGTGGGACTAAAATGAACAAAGTTGGATTTACCATCAACTTTGAGTCCAACAAGCTAATCCTCGAGAAATTTGGGGTGTATTTGGGGTAGGGATTTTGTTAAGGGAGATATGATTAAAATGTGTGTTGAGACAGTTCTCCGTAAGAAAAATTCTTGTTCTAGTTTGAATGATGCTTATGCTTTTGTTTTAACCGAGAATGTTTCAAACATTAATAACAATTATGTTGCTTATTTTCTTGAGTCTTTTAATATTTGGTATGGAAGATTAGAACATGTGAATTATAAACAAATTCAAAGAGTAATGAACATGAATCTGATTCCAAAGTCTAGGAAAGCAAAGAAAAATGTGAAGTGTGCGTACAGACCAAACTCACAAAAACAACCTCACCCCAAGTTGAAAGAACTACTGAACATATGAGTTTAATACACACAAATTTGTGTGATTTAAAATATCAACCAACTAGAGGTGGTAACAAGTACTTTATAACATTCATATATGATCACACGAAATATTGTTACATATATATATATATATATATATATATATATATATATATATTGGTTACATAGCAAAGACGAAGTTATGAAGAAATTTAAAGACTATAAACGCAAAGTTGGAAATTAACAAAATAAAACCATAAAAATGATTAAAAGTCAAAGAGAAGGCGAATATAATGAACCTTTCAATGATTTTTGACAAAACATGGCATTATCCATCATACAACTGCTTCCTACTCACCTGAATCTAAGGGATTGGCGGAAAGAAAAAACCAAACTCTAAAAGAAAACATGAAAGCAATGTTGCAGGAATATTGGTCAGTCCAAAACACGTGGGGGGAAACTTTGCTACTTCAAATATAAATTTCCATAAATATTCTACTTTGTTCTTTTAAATTTTGAAAATATCAAGAACTTAAAAGTGAAGTTTTATTAAATAATATTTTTTGTATATATTTACAAACTAAAATATAAATTTTTATTACGTTATATTAGCTTGTTTGAATAAATAAATAAAAATTTTGGTAGGAGAAAAGAGAAGAACCTATCCGGTCGAAACAAACTACATAAGAAGTTGTATTTCACTCATAAATCCATTAATATCAACTATTCTAATTGAATCTACTACTAAAGAACTCTCTCCTAACAAATGAAAACATAGCGGTAATGAAAATGCAATGTTTGCCAATCCATCTGCTAAACGATTAGTCTCTATACACACATACGAAATACGGACGATCCAGTCTTTCCAAAGAAACCTGTAGCCCAAACGTGCTAGAAAAGATAACAAGGAAGCTTATAACCATCTCCAACCCACCATATTGGTCACCTCTTGTTCTCATTTTGTTGTTTTTCAACTCATGCTCTATCCAGAACTCTTTCTCTATTTCAATTACAAACCTTGTTCGATTCCTACAACGAGCTAGTTCACCAAAGATTCGGCTACATAGCCATTTATAGCTCCACCAACCACATTACCTCGACAAACATTGTCGACAAAGGAAGCCTAAATGTAGGTGTTAGTTTTTAAAATATAGGGATATTCAACTCTGAAAAGGAAAATAGTTTTATATTAGGGAAATTGCACTCAATAATCAAGTTAAAACCTATATTTTTTATTAAAAAAAAACACCTACATCTAGGGGGTCAACTCTCTCTTATCAGACAATATACTATATATTCATATATATCCCCGGTAACAACTGTTTCTCTCTCACATTCCTTTCACATTGGTACTCTGACTATTTTTGTTTTGATAGTCAAATTTTTTTTCTTGGGGTCTAGATTTAGGATTTATATTATGGGGTTTAGGGTTTATATTTTAGGGTTTATGATTTATATTTTGGGGTTTAGGGTTTATATTTTGGGGTTTAGGATTTATATTTTGGAATTTAGAGTTTATACTTTGGAGTTTATAATTTATAGTTTGGAGTTTAGGATTTGCATTATGAGTTTAGGGTTTATATTTATGAGTTTTTTGTTTATATTTTGGAGTTTATATCTTGGAGTTTAGCTTTTATATATGTCCCACCATTTTACTTTAAACCTTCTTCTGATAATGGAAATCAGGTATGATGAAAATTCAAGGGTCCAAGAGAAAATCCAAGGAATATGAAATTAGAGTGAAATGGGCTAATGGGTAATTTTCTTTTCATCAGGTTTATATTTTGGAGTTTAGGGTTTATATTTTGGATTTAGAGTTTCGCCAATGTTTTATACATAAGTAGTCCGACTAATTTTTTTTCAGTAGTCCGACTATATACATTATTATATTTCACAAAAACGTTAATTTACTATTCACTATTTCATAACTTTTATGTACATATTAAATAATTTTAATCATGTTATATTCAGAAAATTAAATTTTTAGGTAACTTTTTGTGATTTTATTATTTGATTTTAGATGCTTTTATTTGCAAAAACGAATGAGTGGGTGGAATTTAGAAAAAATGAAAAATAAGGGTAAGATAGAGATAATATATGTATAATATTGTTGGAAAAACTAATATTATGTTCATGTGTTAGTTTCTTAAATACCAACCTAGTTTTGGTTATTTGGCAAATTCACTTTTATGTTATCATAAATATAAAGTATATATATATATATATATATATATGGTATCGTTGTCACTATCTTATATATAATTAATTATATCTATAATATATTAAAAATGAAAACTAATTAAAATTATATTTATAATCTAATAGGAGATTCTCAAAATTACCATAAAATTAGAGAAAAACTAGAGGTATTTCAAAAATACCATACACTCCCAAATGTTCTAAAAATACAAAACACTCCCAAATGTTTCAAAATAACCACAAACATAGAAAGTAAATTTGTTAAGAATTAAGAATTTTCGGTTTGGGTTCACTAAATAGAGTTTATGGTTTAGTTTTAGGATTTTAGTATTTAAATTATAAATTTAAAGCTATTTCAAATTTGTGGTATTTTTAGAACAAAAAAACATTTTTGTGGTTTTTTGGAAAAAAATTGTGTTATTTGTAAAACTTTTGGGAGTGTGGTATTTTTGGAATAAACCTAATTTTTAGAGAAAATTATGGTGACTGCCATATTATGGTAAGTTATTATAATGTATACCATATTAGAGTCAACTTTCGAAATCTACCATATTGAGATGGTCATAGTTTACCAATTTACCGTTGGCATGGTGAGAGTTGTGCACGATTAGACAGTTTAAAAAAGTAAAAAAACCACCTTTTTCTCACATAATAACTTTTAATTAATGTCATATCCAACAATATCTCCCTATAATCTTTCTTTCTATTCTCTCTCCTCCTTAACTTCTCTTTTATCTCGAGAATTTTAAAATCTCGATCTCATATTACGGCGCTATTCCGAGCACGACGTTAGAGAAATGTCATCGGAAGGCAGAAGAAGAACATCACCACGTAACAAGGACAAACCTCCGACCAGAATACCACCTCGTCCAGTATTAAAAAAAACCCGATATCACTAAACCGGCTTCAGAAAATATACAGACGACGGCGAACAGTTCTACTTCACGTGAAGCGGCGACGGTGTCGGAGAAAAAGAAAATTGGAAACCAGACCTGGCGCGAGACCATAAGCAAGATGTAGACGGGGTCTGAGAAGATGCCGATTATGACTGAGAAATCTGCTTTTAAGCAAACCGCCGATAATCCCCAAGAAATGTCGGCGATTCTTTGAAGAAAGATATTGGATAATCGGTGGACGAAAAAAAAGAACATGCAGGGCCCTGTCCCCGTTGATTCCACAAGGACGGAGGAAACCATAGTCCCCCATGGACACGATTATGAAGCACAGACAACAATAGAAACGATACCAGTTGCTTTCCAATAGGATTTGGATGATTCGTCCACAGACGCATTACAACGTAATCCAAATCTGGTCTATAGTAATACTCGAAACCCGAGGAGACATAAAAGCAAGCTAAATGAAGTTGTCCATCAGGGACTAAAAATTTCGTCCACCTCAGAAGTGGAGACTGTCCACAGCGATAGTCCGAATACGATGGACCCCAGTCGACTACCACGCAGGCTCTATGCGATTAACAGATACCCACCAGGGGGTAGGATCAATTCTTACTCCAAGCCTGAGTATCTTCTTGACTTGGTGGACGCTCTAGAAGGTACCAAAGCATTGGAAGTGGAAGAAGGAGGAGAAGGAGGAGAAACACAAAAATGTAAAGGCCGCCAAGAAGTCCAAAGAAGGGCCGAGTCGCCGAGAAGTGAAAAAACCTTGCACATTTGGTGACACAGAGGTGGACATGGACAAACTCGTTAAGGTTGAAGATGTCTAGAGACATGTTGAGGAAATGTGGACTGCCAACTCCGAGAGGATGACTACTCAAATCCGTGAGGAGATTCTCGCTGAACTTACTGAAAAAATTGTGGCTCACATGGAGAGTGAGAAGTTCAGGATGAAGAACGAGATTATGGACGAGATTATTTCAGAAATGCGTAAGGGTGGCAAGTTCACGCTTGAAGAACAAGTTGAGAAGAAAACTAGCCCAGTTGTTAATTAAGCAAGCATTTTTCATTTTATGAGAAGAGTACACCTCCAAGGCAAGGGGATGAAGGTGGTGTATATATGGAGGAGAAGACGGATTTCGGTGATTACCTGGGGTAGAAGACGTACTGGCAGATATATCAGAGAATGTAAGTAATTTATGTAAAATACGGTTATTGAATACAAATGTGCATCCCTATTTTTTAATTGCTGGTCCGATCCAATTTTGGTTTACAGCCTCAGCTTATGTCGAATCAACACACAGGAGAAATAGACGAGACCGAAATCATGTCCATTGAAACGAACAAAGTCATGTCCTCTATGGAAAAAGAGGATGGAGGAAAAATATTGAACCAATCCGAAGCAAAGGTTTGTTGTACGATGAACCATAATTGCGATGCCACTTTTAGGCAGTGTTATTCCAGATTACTTGGCATATAATAATTTTGTCTATGGTATGCACGTTCCAGATGTCGTCCAAAGCCTGCAAGCGGTTAGGTTTCGTTATAGAACAATCATAGCCGCACAACAATGCCCAGAGCACATTAAAACATCAACTGATAAAGATGTGCTTCTGGAGGTATACTAACATCATTCTGAAGCTGGTTTCAATTTGGTAATATCATAAAGTTGCAAAAAAAAAAAATTTAGTCTCTGCCAATTAGGAGGATATAGCGGATGAGCATACAGAATGTAATTAAGTTGCCATGCCTAAAAAACCACGGAAAAAAATTTTCCGTAGACATCTATGGTACTTAAGTTGGTGGGTGGACATATTCCCATGGACATATCGTGTTAAAATGAAGGTTTTGTTGTTTCAGGCTGGAGAAGCTTACGGCAAAAAGCACGAGGTAGCTGATGAAGAAGTGGACGAGCAAGTGTATGCGGAAGACGAGCGGTAAGTGAATTTATTTTAGTTGACATGCCTCAAAGACCATGGACATGCATACCTTTGTGATAATAAATCTACACCATCTCTAAACATCTGATTCCTAAGGTATCGAGTGAGAATGATCTGGAGGTGGATGTTGTATTTGGATAAGAAAACAAAGTTGATCAGACGAAAAATAGATTTGGACTACTTGACTTGGTAAGCCCATTTTCGGCATATACCTATATTTGTTATAACAATCTTCTACAACCTGAATTTTTGTTATTTATCACAGGGCGAGGACTCTTCTTCCGAAAGCGATTCCAGCAATGAAACGGATGAAGAAGACGACGAGGTATGTGTGAACATTATTTTCTTCATAGACATAGATGGGAGTCATTCTACATAGACATATTGCCTTCGTGGACTGGGTTAAATAGTTATACAGAGACATACCGCGGACCAGCTATACATGCGATGCACAAACTTACTATTACATTGTATATTTAATTTGTTTTAAAGCTGATGCTTAGCAAGTAGATTTATTTTCAGGATGAATTAGCGCTTGCCCTTAATAAAGACGAGGAAGCAGGACAGGAAAAATTGCACAACTCAATCCGACACCTAAAAAGTGATTTGGATGTCGTAAGTTAACTTATTTCAGATCAGCTTGTTTTTCTCAGGCGTATGTTAGACAGAAAGTAGCCACACCTTAGACATTACTTATATACTCGTGGACATTGTTTATGTACCAGGTAATTCTTTTCCTCGCCACAATGATGAAAAGAAATATCTATGGACTAAATATCGTAGATATAATTTATATATCCATGGACATTGTTCCAGGCCTTTCACCATGGAGTGAATATTCATAGACATAATTTGTACACATGTGGACATTATTTTATGTATTTGCTAATTCTTGTCCTCAGCACAAGGACGCATCTTCTGAAATTGTGCCCAATCCACAACTAGATGAGAAAAAAGACGATGGCCTTGCACGTGGTGGAGGTGAAGAGGTAATGAACATATCATATTGATCTTATATTTGTTATTCAAATTAATATAGACTTACTCATATTCTCAAAAATTCAGGATTCGTTTGAGGTTGACGATGTGGAAGCGGAAGAAGGGAACGTAGAAGGCACGGTTCATGAATACACGACAAGTCTTTTTGTGTTTCACTGCATAATCTTTTACAATTTTTTATAATATTCTACACACGCCTTTGTCTTATGGAAAGTCAATAATGTTTTAGGAATCAAAATCTGATGCGGGTGGCTCGGATAGTGATATGACGAACGTAGAGGACTCTGCATCTAAAAAGCGGGATGGTAAAAGGCTGCAAAGGGATAAGAAACGCCCAAAAAGATACAGGGGTTCCACCACCCCAAGATATGTCCACGACATATTGGTCCACCCTTTCTTCTCGAGGCTGGATGGTGACATTGAAAAAAAATTCATGAAGGAGCTGAAATCTCAGAGAAAAAAGTGCGTACTTCTCAACAATTACCCAATTTCCTATGCGATTATATACACTGAAATATTATCCTGACGGTATGTTGTTTTTTACAGGGAGTACGTCATTGATGGACATTCTTGCACCAGCAAATTTTTCATGGACATTTATAAACCTCAGAATTGGGTGGACTCAAGTGTAAGTCATATGCCATTACATGCTCTGTTCCTTCCATATTTCATCAATTATTCGCTGAAGTTCTTCAAAAATTTCAGCATATTGATGCACGTTTGAGTCTCTTGTGGAGGAAACATGGTGATTCCTTGGTAGAGAAAAGGATGGCGATAATGGACACATTCTTCACACGGGTGATTTGTACCGATCATGCTCAGTTCAAGAAGGCCCAAGCAAGAGGGTCGTGGAATTGGAACAGCAGCACAACAAATTACGTGAAAGGCATCATCCCAAACAGGCTCAACAATCTTTCATGGTACAAAGACGCAGACACCTTATATGCTCCCATGAACTGGGGCAAAAAACATTGGGTTGCCTTGGTCATTGATCTCATAATGGGGAAGGTAACCATTAATGACCCATTGCACAGTGCAACCTGCGAGCGGAAGATGGGAACGATGATGACCTCACTAGTGGACATGTTGGCAGCTGCAACCGAATAGCTTGTGCCCAAACAGTTCATGACACCACCTCCTTTTGCATTTGTTTATGAGTGTTTACCCGATGTTTCTCAAAAACATCGTAGTGGATATTGTGGAATATTCTCTACCAAGTTCATCGAACTACAGAGCCAAGATTATCCATTGGATAGGATAACGGATAGGATAACGGACAGGATGGCGGACAACATGCGCTTGCACTATGCAGTAGATGTCTATGAAGAATTTGTGAAGCAACTTAGGGATTGACGAGTGTTCCTCTCCTATTTTTCTATGAATTTAGCAAACTTATTAATTAAAACTTAAACATAATTATGTGAATCTTTTGTTTAGCTTTTTTTTTGTTCAACTTTTATAACGAGAATGGCATGCACTTATCTATGGACAACTTTTATAACTTTGTCCATGATTAAATGTCTTTTTTTGCATTACCTAAAAATGATACTTTATTTCTGTGGCAACAAGGATACTTTATTATTGTTGCTGTCGTGTGGGCCCACATGTCCCATCACTAGGAGTTGTTGGGGAGATGAGAGTACAGTTGTCACTTACTGCCAAAAATTATGATAAATTACTAAATGATGGTTTACTTAATAAATGCTGTTAAATGTACCATATATACCAATTTCTTCTAAACATTTTTCCCCATCCTCATTTTCACTTTTCTACAGAATGATGGTCTATTTTGATATAGCCTATTTACCCTTTGAAGTTAAACTATCAATTTTAGCACTGGTTGGACAATCTGGTTTCAAAGACTTAGGTCCTTTAATTGTTAGTGGCAAAGTTGGTTCAGCTTTGGCATTGCATCCATATGTTTTGATGACGACATCCTTGCACACGATTGAATCATTTCCGCATCTTGCATCCACCGGGTCAAAGTTCCAACCCTTTATTTCACGGTGTGCACATGCTGGGAACGTATCCGCACTTTACTTGGAGAGTGTACGCCTAGTTGCATGCGAAGGAGATTTTGCTAGTGTCATTGAGTTATTAGACCTAACACACCCTCGATATGCCTCGTCATTGAAAATTAATCTGGTAGGATCTATATTCTTTTATTGTGATGGACGAGTCAAATATGGAGTTGGTAAGATGGTGAGATTTTTAGTAGTATCCCCATCATCAGAGTACACTACATGTGTAATCCAGAAACTCGTCTCTGACTTCTGCACCATGTCCACCAAGAATTTACGGAAAAAGATGTCCATAGCGAAGGTACTAAAAAGATACATTCCTATGTCATACTATCCTTCTTGTTACAGGTGCACCCGGACAAATAGATGCCCGGAAAGCTTCTTACATTGGTGTGTTTTCAAGATTTGGAAAGGGTATTACTGGTGATGTACAAAATATGGCCACAAATTGTTAATAGTTCTCTTGCAACAAATATTTTCTCATCAATCCTTTAATATTGCCAATTGATGTATATTTTATCCAGTACTTGTAACACACATGTTACGATTCTGTACTTTTCTCACATTCTATTCAGTAGACAAAAGTTAAAGTAATCCATATTTTCTCTTTGTCCATGGTTGACCGAGAACACAATATATATTTATGTCCACTTGGACAAGTGTTGCTATAATTGTAAATCTCGGGCTCGTCCATTATAGACAAACTTCGTGGTCTTGAGTGACATATTCGTCTACTTTTTATACCTGGTCCACTTCAGTAGACAAAAGTTAAATTAATGCATATTTTCTCTGTCTATGGTAGACCAAGAACACAATATATATTTATGTCCACTTGCGCAAGTTTTGCTATAATTGTTAATCTCGAACTCGTCCATTATAGACAAAATTTTCGGTCTCGAGTGACATATTTATCAGCATTTATATCTTGTCCACTTCATATATTTATGTCCACACGCACACCATTTATGTCTTAGATGTTCCATCTTATCAACATTATCTTCACCCTATTAAACATTGTTCAAGGGGTCCACATGTTCCATCACCAAATGTAGTTGGGTAGTTTAAAATTAAACGTCACCTAATGCCAATAAATTGTTACACTTTGCTTGGTAGGTGTCAAAATTAATGGTTGGCATCCAATATATAGGATGCCATGGTTTGCTTGATGTTAGCACCATATTACAAATTGCTTTCAAATTCATGGATACTTTCACGTTTTTCTCTCTATCCTATGGCGTCAAACTCTCCATTGTCCTGTTACTTGGTAAGTCTGATTTCCAACACCTAGGTCCACTAATAGGTGGCTGTAAAGATGGTTTAGAATTAGCGTTTGAAGCATCCCCACACATTGCTGTTAGCGGATCCAGCTACCACCATTTTATTTCATGTTGTTCACATGTCGGGAACGTGGCAGCATGTTACTTGGAGAGTTTACATCTAGCAGGCTGAAAAGGGGATGTGGATAACGCAATTGATATCCTAAATCTACCATGTACCCCCGTCAATTCTCCAAAAATCAACCTCCTTGGGTCTATATTACTTTATTGCGATGGAAGAGTGAATTATGCAACCGGGAAGATGGTTGATTTTTATCAGCATCTCCATCACAGGTCGACAGCAAACGCCTAGTAGAGAAAGTGGTTGATGAATTTTGCAACATGGCGCCAGCAAATTTGCAGAAAAAGACGTCCACCGCAAAGTTGCTCATGAAAAATATACCCACTTGCCGCGCTCCTCATTGTTCCTAGTGCCCACCGTGTGGAAAATGCATGCGATGCTTCTTACAATCATGTGTTTTCAAGTTATGGAATAGGTATTATTTCAACCGCGCCATCGAACAACATGGACGCGAGATCCAGTCACCTCTGCTACATTATGTCCACACAGACAATTTTCAAATGGCAGCTTAACGTTTGTAGTCCATTGTATTATTATATTTCAAGGACCAATTATAATTTTCCGCTAAATATTCTCAACAAAACTTTTTACTCCAACATCCCAAATATTTTATTCTAATAACATTCAAGGGACACACGATAAACATGAGGATGGACATGTGGTTGGATGTGCACTTGTCCATTACTCGGTTATTTGTCCATTGCGACTTTACGTTGTACGCATAATGTCCACCATATCCTATACCGTCCATGACGCATCTACGATAGTCTGAAAAGGCCCCCCTCAAATAGTTCTCACCAAAACCACACTCTACACCTGTTTTCAAGCATGTTCACAAATTTTAATATACACAAAATAGACAATCATATTATTTCCCCCCCCCCCTGCGTATAGCATTTGTTCCATCAAATGTAAGTTTATCCCCCTTCCAGTCGTCATTGGCCTGCCCGTCCACACGATATATACTTATGTCCATCGTACACACGATAAATGAAATAGCATGTCTATGTAGACCGAGAACACGATATATATTTATGTCCACGTCAATCTCAGAGTTTTCCATCAAAGACAAAAACGATATATATATTTATGTCCATCATTGACCAATATTGCTATTTTTTCAATCTCAGAGTCGTCCATCAAAGACTAACACGATATATATTTATGTCCATCATAGACACGAAATATGAATAGCATGTTCCTGTTGAATGGCCTAGATTTTTATGTTCATCATAGACCGACATACTTATGTCCGCATTGGCAAGTTTCCCTATTTTAATATATATAACGTGTTTGTCCATATTAGACTGAGTACAAGATATATACATATACGTCCACATTCACAAGTATTGCTATATTTGTGTATCTCGGACTCCTCCATCGGAGCCAAACTTCTCGGACACCACTAAACAACCATTGTATAATATAAAAAGATATTTGAAACGGTCACAAGACATAACTGTACGTCAGCCACATATCCAAAATATGGACGTTTTAGGCTTAGTTTTCGGTCATAATATACAAAATTTGTACATACTACAAAAAGAGTGTCAGACCATGTCCATTATAGTACAACAAAAGATACTAATTTTTTTTACTTCTACAATGGGTTTTTGCAGCTCGCTCTATTGTGTCCTGGTAGATTGCATGCGGTGCAGTTCCGTGCCGCTCGTCTTGATCCCTGGTAATTTTATAGTAGAAAACATATGTTAAATGTCAACAATATTCTAGTCTACGAATATGTGGACTAAAATAATAGGATCCCATCACGCACTGGGACCATGGACTAAAATATTCAGGTCTACGAATCTATATGCTACAAATAAATTACCCGGTGTTCGCCTTGTGATGGGATCCTAACGGTCTTTGGCCTACCCGAACCCCTTTTCGTTTTGGGGGGGGGGGGGGGGATGTTCTTCCACCAATGCTATGGGCATATCGACGTTTTTCTCTCTTACGGGCGGCATAATTATTTCTCTCCACATATTCAACCATTCACTAACCAAGTAACAATTCCCAACCAAAGTGTAAACATTTATGTTCCTAATACCAACAGCAGCTAAAGCGTGGCAACATGGTACTCGCAAAATGTCAAACACCCTGCATGTGCATGTTTTCTTCTCCAAATCTACAGTAAAGACACACCCACTACCATCATTTACTTGGTATATACTCGGTGAAGCTCCAATAACGGCACAATTTGTTGCATCTTTTAGATTTTCAATCAATATGTCTTCAATCTCAGGGGTACAATATGTCTTAGCTTCCATGGCAGTCTTTTTGTGCGCAAAAAACCAGCTCATCAACAATGTGTGAATAGATTCAACCATTGTAGCTATCGGTAAATTGATGGCTTTTTGAAGCACGACATTTAGAGACTCGCATATGTTGCTACTCATGAGGTTGTACCTCATACCAGGGAAGTATGCAAGAGTCCAATGAGCTAATCCGATGTCTAATAAATATTCAGCACAGTTAGGATTACGTTCTTGGACCTTCTCGAACCAATACCGAAAATCACCAATTGTGTAGGACCTTACAGCATTTGAAACCATTGATGCAAGACCTTCACACTTGAACCTATGTTTGACATTTCTATCTAAATAAACAATACACGCTCCATGTTTGGGAAGTTTATAAACGTTCCTTAGCCCTGCGTATATTACTCGGTGTCGGTCTGAAACAAAAACGAGATCTTCTGTGTCGTGTAAAAAAGTTTGAAGTTGCGTGAAAAACCATGTCCATCCGGCTGTGTTTTCCCCGTCAATTATACCGAACGCTAACGGAAAAATATGACAATTGTCGTCGTGTCCGTTTGCTGCTACCAAACAACTCTTATATTTCCCTTTTGTTTGTGTCCTATCTATGAGGACCACATTCCTCAAATACTTATACCCGGCTACGGAAGCTCCAAATGCAACAAATAAATACTTGAACAATTTATGCCCGTCCATGGGTCCTTGCACTGTTTTAATCTTTGAAATCGTACTTGGGTTTGTTAGAGTGAGTAGATGTAGATACTTACAAAGGAATTTATAAATTTCTTCCTCACTCCCCCTACCTCTTTGCATAGCCACTTCCTTCGCATACCATGCTTTCATGTAAGATATGGTTACATTAAAATCACTCAAAACTATTTGTGGCACATCACACACCCAAGGACCCACTTTTCCATGTGCATATCTTGCTTTCAACAGCTCTCCAAGTATGGTTGCAGTTGCTTTTTTCCGTATTTAGACCTTTCATTCACATCACATGTATGGCTTAATGTAACTTTCCTTACCTCTACATGTTCAAAACCCTCGTTCATTGTCGTGTATACTCTCCAGTTACATTTCGGATCAGAACATACGTAAATCACTCTTTTTTATCAAAAGCCTGCACCTTAAAGTTGAATAGTCGTTTCACCGAGTACATTGATATGGCCTTATGCAACTCCACCTTGTTCTTCAGAGACATCCCTATGTTTATTGCATCACCCCCACCCTTCCTCAAACTCATATTCGCTAGGTCACTTTCTAGCTTTCTAACATTATCTCTATTTGGTGGTGCATCGCCTGCCATACCCATCAAACTCATTGCTCCCTCATAGAAATTAGTACCAAATGTTGGGACATCAATATCCTCTCCATGGACACCTTCCACCATATGTCCATTGATATTATGTCCACCATAACGCAAAGAATTATGTCCACCACCTATTGCATCTTGTCCAGACCCAATAGTTTCATGTCCACTCTCCACATCGGTACCTACAAACACGCACACCATATATAGTATGCTCAAAAAACCCTATACGGACCGTATCTATGTCCACTTTCCACATTGTACATATGTTTTTACTAAGTTATTTACTCACATTTTGTTGTATGTCCATCAGCAACTGAGGTAGAATCACGTCAATCAAGGTCATGGGAAACTTCATTTTCCCTCTCCATGTTTTCCTTCGCAAAAGAATATGGATCTCAGTCGTCTGGATACTTGCTATCAATGTAGCCCCTCATGACGTCGAAATCATAGTCAAGGAGTTCATCCATGCTGTTGTACGAACCACCACCATCATCCTCACTCCCGATGCCCCCCCCCCCACTAGGGTCTGTGTTGTCACTATTTGTTACATGTTCTTTTCCAGGTCGCTTCCTCTTCTTTGGAGTGTCTTCCAACAACTTAAAGGTAGGTCTATCTTCCAACATGCCCTGTGGACACAAAATTCCATCATGTCCACTTCTTCCACTACTATCTTCCACAGAACAACGTGAATCATTTACCTTACCACACTTCTGATGACTTATTTCAAGCTCGTCCACTCTTTCTAGAAATTTTTCGTCTTCGAATGTTCGTTCGATATGCACATTTCTGTTTTCACGCACATGTGGATCTTCAATGGCTACCGATGGACAAAAAATTACTAACTCTTTTCGCGAGCTGTCAACGACATTTGCTTCATTCGTAGACACGTCTACATTATGTCCACCTATTGCTTTCTCAGCAGGAGCGTTGTTGCAATCAACGCAACAATCTTCTGTCATGGACAAATCTAGATTATGTCCACAACCCCCTACCTCACCCCTATGTTAATAGACATGTTTTCATCATGTCCATCAAACATCATTCCATCTCGTCCCTCCATCAATTTTTGCGGGCACGTAGTACCTCATAGTAGGTTTTTTACGTGTCAATTCCTATTATATTATCATGTCGTTGTAGTAATAATAGGTGTCAATCCAAATGGGTGCAGACATTAACCACTCTAGATGCAAATGGATTCTACTAATTCAAGTCGAACAAGAAGAATGGGTTTACCAACAATTCCTAAACAAACAAACATGCATAAAATAAACAGACATGAAAGATGACATGCATAAAAGAAAACTAAGGAAAATAGCAAGTTAAGTAAAAACAGGGAATAGAACGAGGGTAAAATGCAATCAAAGGGGGACAGTTCCTGAGGACAGAGGTTATTGACTGATAATCCTTCCTGATTCTCCTAAACGCCTAACATACCTCAATCAATGAGTTATTCCCTAGACTAGGGATAGGCACATTTCCCGTTCCGTTCTGTTCCGTTCCGTCCCGTCCTGTTCTCGTCTTGTTATTCCCGTCCCATAAGAAAATATATTCCGATATGGGACACTCTTTCATTTCCCGAATGGGAACGGGACGGGACAGGACGGGAACGGGAATTCTCGATGTCCCAATTGGGACAAGTATACAAGATTATACAAACATATTATATAATTATGTTTCACATATATACAAATATAAATACACTAATTTTTTTATTATTCTAATATTTCTAGTTTAGATATTAACTACGAATAAAAATATATAATGTAAACTTAATTAGGTATTAGTAACGATTACAACCTAATTGTTTTTGTGCTTCTAAAAAAAACAACAGAAGAAGAGTTCATCATTCCTAATTCTACAAAGAGACACGAGACTTTGATACTATTTAAAACACATATAATTTACCATTTACCTTAATGCTATTTAAAACATAAATAATTATTTTAGTTTTTGTGATTATTATTTGTGTGTCGTCGAAGATTACTTAAGTGCTATAAAAATTGTTGTATCTTCGGGAATTCCCGTTCCCATCCCGTTCCATCCCGTCCCATCCCGTTCCTGTCCCGGATCTAAAATGGGACATAAGTGGGACATATATTTTTGTTCCCAAATTCCCGTCCCGTTCCCATTCTCAAAAATTCCCGTTCCAAATTCCCGTTTGCCCACCCCTACCCTAGACAGCAGATTCATAAGCAATCAAGTTCAATCTCCTGATAAATGATTTCAAGCAAAGTAATCACCAGACATAACTCTTGTTAACAGTACATTACTAAGCAGGCATGAGCAACCAATCTACTAAAGCCAATAAGCACCCTAAACATCTAATCTCTTAGGCTAGGATATGCAAATCTCTGAAATCACTATGTTCAGACATTTCATCATACACCTTTTGAGTGCGAAAATGCCCAAGTTCAGATTTCAGTTGCTCATAAGGAAATCAGCATGAAGTACAGTGAAACAAAAGGGAACTGACAACAATCAACTTAGGCATATAGGGGAAAACATGATATCAACACCAAACTACCACATCCTCAGGTTCCTAAAGGAACTACTCACAACACATGGTGGGAATGAAAACAGGAAAACGAGAAAACGAAAAATACTAAGGAAGACATTAAGATCAAAAGTCAAAGTATGAAGAACAGCAAGAACACTATGCAGAAAACTTGATGAACAAAGCTAAAACCCTAAGATGCAGATGATGAAGATGATGAACACAAAGAATTTCAACCCATAAAAACAGAACATATGATGAAACAAAACTCAAAACCCAGAAAAACAGAGCATATGATGAACAGAAACAAAACCCAGAAATTATGATCAAGGGAAAAAACGTGATTAAGATGGAAATCAGAAGATCAACAAACACAAGATAGATCACAACCTTAACCTAAACAAGAAAATGAAGAAATCAGAAGTTAAACAAGATTTTTATAAGAAATCAGAGTTTAAACATCAAGAACATCATAAGAACTTTAGAGAGAAAATAAACCTAAGACTCAAACCTAAAATGGAAAAAATAAAGATTAAACCTTAAAGGAGGCGTTTTTGGGGTTTATATAGTGTTTCAGAAAAAAACCCGGAATGGCTCGGTCGAGTCACGGCATGGCTCGATGAAAAAAAAGGAATGGCTCGACGTAAAGGAATGGCTCGACGTAAAGAAGAAGTGTGGCTCGATGTAAAGAAGGAAGTGTGGCTCGATGTGAGGGGAGAATGGCTCGACGTAAAGGAAGAATGGCTCGACATAAAGGAATAAGTTGGCTTGATGTCAAATTGAGGTTGTTCCAGCCCATGTATTTTCTTTTCCCTTTCGAAAATTGCAATAACGCTCTGAAACCTTCTGAAATTCCTGAAAAATCTCCGGAATGGACATGTAAGCAAAATTCTAATGCAGAATTTCCTGAAGTTGTAAACTTACTAATAAAGTCCTACAATTGCAACATGCCCGCATCTAAATGATCTTAAAATAACGGTAAATGGCTTATAAAAACTACTAAAATGCAGAGACATCAACTCCCCCAAACTAAATACTTGCTTGCCCTCAAGCAAGTAATTCAGAAGTCTGAAAGAGAAGTTTGAAAGTGGGGACTCGGAACAAAAATATGTTGCTAACACGGGTAGTATCAATGTCTAAGTTATCGGTTCTAGAACGCAATCCTAAGCTCATCCTACTTAAAAAATTTAGCCATACTCATCAC
>OVBE01000333.1:0-54162 GCA_900406425.1 Iberis pinnata
GTGCATGGTCGTCGAGTCGACTCTCCGAAGTTATGTCGCGACTCACCGTGTGTAGTCATCGAGCCGACCCGGGCCTGGTAAGTCGACCCGAGTCGATTTACGCGCCCACACTCACCACCATTTATGCATCAATCTCCAAATTCATCTGTTTAATATCTAGCTCCCAAGCAATGTACAAGCCATAATATATGTCTCATAACTCCACAAAAGGTACAGAATAAACACCATTATTCAGTGCAAAACCTTTACACCATATACCTTCCATATCTCTGACCACTCCACCCGCTGTCGACATGCCCAAATTACCATGAGAAGCACCGTCCGTGTTAAGTTTACACCAACCTACACCTGGTACATGCCAACAAACACGTTGCTCCACACGGTTCCTGCCCACACCAGTTGACCGAGACCCTATGTATCCTTGTCATACCTCCTTCGATTTGTCCTTTTCAAACTGAGTGCGATCTCTCCAAACACATTATCACATCTCCACTTCCAACCCCAACATATTTTCATTGTAAACAACGTAACCCAAGCGACGTTAAACACCATAGAAGTATCTCCTAGGTTCCCGTAAAGCCAACTCAACAAACTAGATTCGAAAAACCAATTGCATCGCCCTCTCGGCACTAGCCTTCGCCAAATTCCCTCAATAGAAGGACAATCACGTAATATATGTATTATAGTCTCTTCTCCAGACTTGCACCCTAAACATATACCCGAGCTTCCTAAGTGTCTCCAACGCCGCTCCATGTCTGATATAATACCTTGGTTTACAACCAACTAAAGAAAATGTTTTGCCCGTTCCGTAGCCACCACACGCCAAATTCGAGTAAAGAAATTACTCATATATGGTCCTGCTATGTCCATTCTTATCAGCGCATAGTAAGCTGAGCTCATCGTAAACTCTCTATTAGAAGTCTCGGACCAAGAAAAATGGTCTTCTGCACCTGTAACATCATCAAGAATAAAAGCATCCAAATTCAGCTTCGTAAACTGGTCAACATAAGGATCGATCATATTCCATTTCCAACCCCGACCATTCTCCCATAATGTTGAGGCCTTGAGCTCGTCATAACCTGACGGTAAGGATGTCAATGTTGAATCATTCAAAGCCTTGTTAGATAACCATTTATCAGACAAAAAGCGGATACGCTTACCATCCCCCATCACCCAGAGTAAGCCCGACACCACTACTTTCCTCAACTCTTCTAGCACACTCTTCCATAATATCGACAATGTCCTTTAGCAACCAAATCTGATACCTCAAGATTTGAGGTAAACTGATATTTACTCCGCAATATTCTTGACTAGAGGCTTGAACCATCCATCAACAGGCGCCAACCAACTTTAGTGAGTAATGAGACTTTCATGTTTTTAGCTTTTCGTAAGCCAAGACCTCCTTTAAGCTTCGGTAAACAAACTCTTAAAAAAACTTTTAGAAAAATTTCTTTATTTTTTGCATACGTAATTAATCTCAGAAATTGTGTTGATCACAAATATTTATCTTCAATTGTTTCACCATCAAATTCAGTTTAGACTATTGGTTAGTTTGAAGATTTGCATCGAAAAACTAATAAATTCAAGAAAAAAGTACTTTCGGTTGCTATAATCAAGGGAGAACAAAATAGTCAAGTATAAATTATAAATACAAGAGAATTTCAATTTTGGTAGAGTACATACAAACAAACACTTTTATACTTTGGCATCACCGAGCTCAACTTCTTTCAGATCAATATGTTCAATACCTTCCTTAAGTAACTTAATCTCATCTTCACTCATACTATTTTTCCCATGAGGCATGGACTTTGAATTTCTCTGTTTCTCTAAATCAACCGCCCAACTATAAATCACCATTCCAACAACAGCTAAAACCATTCCGGCAATGTTCTTAAATGTCATTTCCGAATCGAAAAGAAGCCATCCCAATGTAAGAACACAGACTGTTTTCATATGTCCTAGAACTTGAAATGATGTTGCAGAGAATCTTCCAATGCATAGATATTGACTTATGTTACAGAAAACAGCTAATGCACATGAGAGAAGAATACAAAACTGCAAAAATGAGAGAGAATGGTTTAGATTTTTGAGTTATTTGGAAGACAAGTGAGAAGTTGATAAGTTACTTACTATTGCACCATTAGTCATCTTGTAAGTAGTTATGAATTTGCCACTTATGAAATAGTCAACAAATGGACCAAAGGTTAGTAGTGAGAGTGCTTGGATTGGTGCTGTTTTGCTTAGTAATTCAAAAGATCCTACTGAATATTTCTTCTGTAGAGAACCTATTGACTGCATCATAAGTTAAACAAATAACACTTAACAACACCATAGTCTTCTAGATTTATGGATTCTAACGTTTATATCTAGTTGAGGTTATTTCATTCAGGCGAATAGGGGTGGGCATTTAAACCAAACCCCAAATAAACCGAACCGAACCAAACCGAGGTTAGTTTGGTTTATTCGGTTCAATTCAGTGATTTTTTTATTTTAGTTCGATTTTCGGTTTGGTTCGGCAACAATTTTTTTTTTCTTTATTAAACTAACCTAACCAAACCGAACCGAACTTGCTAAAATTAACCGAACAAACCGAAAAACCGGAAACAAAAACCTGAAATTTCACCAAAATTTAACCAAAATTAAGATTTTCGAACCGAAAAACCGAATTTCAAAAATGAAAAACCGAACCAAACAAACCGAGTGCCAAACCAAACTTCGCCAAAAAAAAACCTGAAAAAACCAAATGACCACCCCTGCCCGAATCTATCTAAGCATAGTAAGAGCATGTCCATAAAGGGAACCTCAGATTCCATAAACCTCAAATTAAGATGCTTAACGTTAAAAAGGTTCAGATTTTGCAATAATTCGAGGTTTCACTAAGTCAAAACTTCATTTTTGAGATTTTAAGATTTGGAATGTCAAAAATTTCATAAATGAGGATTTGAGGTTTTGTAAGAGATGTTCGTAAGAGGCCTAAATCGAGATTAAAAGACGAAAACGTTTAATTATGATAAAAGTTGGAGTGTTTTGGTAAGAAAGCAATCAAAAGGATGGAGTTTAATACTTACAATCTGTTGAAGAGAAGTGGAGAAGACAGCAGTGCAAGCACAAATGAAACCTTTGGCATTAACTTTAACATCAGTCACTGTACAAATCCCAACACCAATAACCACAACCATTACAGAAGCTTTCACTTCTTTAGAGTAATGTTTGCTATGAAGAATCCATTCCAACACACATACAACTGGAATCATGCTCAATTTCGATATCTAGATGCAAATGAGAGAATCAAATCAAGACAATTATTCTTTAATTCCGAAATATTAGGAGCCAACATTCGGGTATTCCGACATTGGGAAATTTAGTTACCCGTTTTGTTTCTTATGGTTGGTAACAAGTAGTTCAGATATAGAAATTTAAGAACTATTCGAGTACTTTTAAAATTTTAGTTATGAGTTCAGTTCAGTTTTTAAAATTTTGCTTCGGTTCCGGCTCATTTTTCTTTAAAAATTTCTATATTCATTCTTTCATTTTGTTCGAGTGTCCATTCACCTAATTCAAATTCAGTATTTATTCCATTTTGACAAATTTTTAAATAAAAATAATATATAAAATTTGTTTAAAGCTAATATTATGTAATTTAAATATAAGTATGTAATTATATAATTGATATGGTTAATATGAATATAATTTAGTTTTGATAAGATTCATTTAGTTCTAGTGTTTCAATTCGTTTCTCATATGAATAAATTAACAATTCGATTTTGGTTTTTGCAGTTATTGGTTGTATAGACCTAAAAAAGAAAAGACTAACCTGGTAGAATCCAACAGAGTTCAACATAAGGCTAAAGTTCATTGCAGCTATGGAGACATTAGCAACAATAGAGAACCAGAGAAGCTCCCATAGAGGAATATCCTTTGATGTAGATAGTCCCGTAGCGTTTGATACCATACCAACAATTGCAGTGAGTGCGAAGTGGAATCCAGTTAGTGTTGTAGCTGCAGGTAGAGAAAAGAGAGAGAGATTTATCAAATCTTCAATTTGAAATGGAGATAAAGATGACAGAGAGAGAAGTACCGAAGCTGAATCCGAAACCAGAGGATGACATGAGTTGTTTATTAGCCATAATGATTCCGACGGAGCTGATTATATTCATACCCCATGCTCCCACGTCGGAGACAGACGACTGTTTCTTCTCACTCTCCGTTTTCTCCATTTCCGACTAATTGGATCCGGAGTAATCTGATGAATCTCGTGCAAGAGAAGACTCGATTTGGAGAAAGTTTGAATCGAAGAAACCAAAACAAAACGCACAAACACACGAACACAGTCTTTCTCTCTCTTTCTCAGTATCGTCGTCGTTGGCTGTTCACAAGCAAGTTTCCACCATTAATGCTTCTTCTCTGTAATTTCGAATATATATATATATATATATATTGAAGATTGAAGAAGCATTTTAATTATAATTAATTAATTGACGAGTGTCGTTTACTATATTTGACCTTTTACTTTATTTGTTAATATATTGGGTCCACTTATTGTTATTTTTGGTATTTTCTCACCACGAGTAACGTCATGTTTAAAGCAGCGTCGGTGTGATTAATGAATGTTTAGTACTTATATTAAGCCACACGGAACTGACAACAGCGATATTTTAACGGTTTTTATTATAAACGTTTCTTTTTTACATTTCCCGTAAGTCAAAGATTTATGTGAATTAATTATCTGCTTCTAATTAGCTTTTTAGTCATTATACTATAGTTTTCCACAATATAAATACTAATTATATATATATATATATATATCAGATTTTGTAGATTTATATGTGATAAAAAGTAAAATATTTTAATAGAAAACTTGAGGTTAACAACCACTACATAAGTACTACTTGGTCAATTATTCTTTATAAAATTGGTTAAAAGGATCATTTTAAGTTTTTGGTCTGCATAAAATAATTTTTTGAAAGTCATGAATATATAATTACAAGTAAAAATTAAAGTGAGAATAATCAATGTTTGAAAAATCGGTAAGCAGTATGTAGACAATTGATAGAGGTCTAGCATCTAAGCGGATTAATCGGAGGTTCAAAACCTAGGCCGTAATAAATTGTTTATCAACTTTTTTATATTTTTAAATTCAATTAATATTTTTGTAAAGAACACAATATAAAATAAAGTGTCTAATCTAAATCTATATAAAACTCAAATTAAAATCCACATTATAAATACTTACAAAAAGATACATATTTATACATAGTTTTGTAATCTAAAGAAAATTATTACATATTTATATATAGTTTTGTATGAACATGTGATCTAAAGAAAATTATTAATTGATAAACTGAATACAAATCGGAAAATATAGATTGAATTTATTAATAACAATTAAAAGTCGCTTTCTAACTACATTTTATATATAAAATTAAATTATCTTATATAATACGAATGTGATAATCAAAACTGATAATTATTTTTTTTAAAAAATTGAAGATGATAGCAAAATGACTAAGAAAATATGTACATTTGAATGAAAAAAAAGGAATCGAATACATGAATAACTAATTCATTAAAATAATAATGATCTATCTTCCAAATTAATAAATTAAACTATTCTACTTTTAATTACAAAATTTGATATCTCAAACTCTACTTGATTGAGAAGTGTAGAGATGGATGACTAATGATTTTTATGTATTTATATTTTAGCATCAATGGCAATATAAATGAGCAAATCATTGTCTAAGATCATTATTTCTACCATTAGTCACATTCGCACCGTCACACTCATACTCAAAGCCAAAGATTTCGAAAACTAAATTATTGAGCTGTGTCTCTTATTCCTCAATAAAGAATCAGTTTAATAATTAGTTTTAAGTGGACAAAACCTACAAATATATTAGCCTGTCTATGCCTCAACACAAGTAGTAATAAGAACACATGATCTCCATGTGCTTTTCAACATCAATCATTTTCTTCACATTAAACGAATAAGTTTACATAACACCACACAAAATGCAAAAATCAATATACAAAGACTGTGTTCTTCTATATACTAGTATAAGCAAAGAAACAGCTTAAAGAAGATACCTTCTGATTCTAACCTGAATCAATCATAGCCTGTTGAAGTGTGTTTCCCTGTGCCAGGTGGCGGCGCGGGTCTTGGGAAGTAATAGTTGAATTGTTCATCTCCTAGTTTTGGTTCTTCCACATATGGACTTTTTGGTTCCTATAGTTTTTCAATGAAAAGAGTTTTGTTAAGGTCTATGACTGAACACAAGTGAGTTATATAAGAAGATACCTGAAAACCAGAAGCAGAGTGAGATGCTGCTTCATTATTGTTTGGTGATGTAGAAGCTTCATCATCACAGTCCTTTTCGTTTTCGTTTAGTTTTTGAGGTTCCGTTCTTGCTATATGATCAGTCTCACTTACTGTTTTAGCTCTCTGTTTGAGAGAAAAGTTAAGTTCTTTAAAATCACATTTAAACAAAACTTTGACCACAAAAGAATGAAACCAAATTTTTACCTGGAAGATCCTCCCCAGAGTTTTTAACCCTCGTGCTCTAGCACGAAGATCCTCTCTTTTGACTTCAGGATCTTGAAGAACCTAGACAACAATAAGTTTATAAACCAACGAAATTGAAACAAGATTTTAGAATGTGTGAACATGAGTATCGGTTAAGCTAGATAACCAGCTGACAAACACGGGAAAGAGTGGCTTCGATATCAGCAACATTGAGCTTCCATAGAGAATCAATCATCACTCTTTTATGAGACTGAAGGTATTCCTCAAGTTCCTCTTCGGTATAATTTCCTTCAGTACTTAGCTGCCTTTTCATTTCCTCTTGCAGCTGGAACAAAGCGAATGCCCCTAGAAATGACAGTAAACAGCCAGGAAAAGAAAACAAATCACATGTCTTGCTTCCTAAGAGGAAAGACTGGAATCCTTTTAATCTACACCGAAAATTCAACCATATAACGAACTTGATGAAGTGACATATGTTCCTAAGGACTAACCTGTTGCAGCAGTTAGTTGGGATTTGATGAAGTGACCTTTGTTCCTAAACCATTCAGCAACAAATGGTACTCCGAGATAAATAGCTTTCTTTCCAAGCTCTTTTGCTGCTTGTCTTACATATATATACCCAATTGTATTCAACATATCCACACCATACGCTAAATAAGATCCAAATAGAAGGATGTGAGACTCATTTCAGCAAATAGATGGTATTTGACCTAAAGAGAATGCATATATCTTACCGGCATTTGAGAGTCTTACCATTTCAGCTTCAGCATTACTAATAAATTCATCTTTGTTTACCACATATTCGTTAAGACGATCTTTAAGAATCTGAGCAAGCTTGTCTTCTCTTTCTTTCTGGACAGTCTGAAGCCAAACACAATCCACATTGTTAACAAATTTTGTACAAGATAAGACTCGGTTTGAGCAAGGGACATTAATAAATCCAAAACTTACCCTCATTTTTTCTTGCATCTTTTTAGTATCAAACTGATCCCCTTCACCGAAGATATCAAGTGAAGCCATAGATGCCATTGCAAGCTGTCCTATATATCCTTCAAAAAGCTCACTACCAAAAAGCATTGCAAATATAGCCGCAGGATCGATGATCGAATCGCTGAAATGATAAGCGAAAACAAGTAAACACCAACTGTTTTTTGCACCAAGAAGATCAATGTCACTAATCTCCACAAAGAAAAAGAGACTAACACTGAGATTCCTGCCTTCCCACATGCATCATAAGCTTGCCGTTGAGCTGAATCACTTAGCACTTGATATGCTTCTCCTAACACCTAAACAATATAACGAACATGAAAATCATTTGAAGAACTCTATGTCAAACCTAAGTCGATTGTAATCGAAGAACTCTATGTGAAACCTAACACTCAAAGCATCTTGCTAATACATAAAGACTTAGTACCTACTGATCTCGAGTAGTATCCTCTATGATATAACAATACACAAGCTACTCACATAAGTAAGTTTTCTCCAAATCTGATTCCAAACTATAAGAAAATTGTCTCAAACTTGCCTGGAAATTGTGTGCAGCTTGAGGATTATTAGGATTTTTGTCTGGATGAACTTGGCGTGCCTGTGTAATTTGATTTCAAATTCGAAGATAAGATTTACGAAATCTATATTCTCAACTAGTGAATAGTCGAATCTAAGGGTTTCTTCACGAAAAACCTTGAAATCAGAAGATTCTAAAGTAAAAACACGAAAGAGAGAAAGGATAAATCTAACCTTGATATAGTAAGCTTTCTTAATCTCAGACTCATTCGCACTTGGATTAACACCGAGCACATCGTAATACTCGGTTTCCTTCACCATGTTTTTGATTCTACAACGAATCTCACACTAACTCAGATCGCCGGAGATGAAAACAGTAGAACTAAGAAAGAAGAAACACCTTCTCTAGACTAGTTCCGATGAGAACACTTGACGCGCCGGCGATGGAACCGTGGCTTTGGGTTTGGGTGGTCAAAGAAGATAGTCTTTTACTTTTACGTTTTTGTTTGAATTGGCAAAAAAGGACATTTTATATATTCTCCACACGGATTTTCGTCAGCCTCTAATTCGAACTTTTTTTCTTTTCTTTTTAAAGAATCAATTCAAGTCTTTTTTTGTTTTGTCACAATAAATAGTGAATCTTATACATGAAGGATTGATGTCGACCAAAAAAAACAAAGAGATGGGGTGAGATGAAGTGACTATCAATATGTTGTATTTTGAAAACCATAATGAAGTAAATATTTGGAATGATTTTAATATTATGGTTTTTTTTAAAGTAATTTAGGTATATTAAGTAAGTTGTGTTTTATTTTAATTTATTTAACATTTGTATCCAAACAATGTTATGAAATTCGACCTGAACCTGCGTCCGAACCAGTAAAATGGGTGACCTGTTTAAAAATTCGGGTCGGTTTTGTCTTAATAACAACATTTCTAAAAAATGGAAGAAACTCGGTAAAAACTGTAGTCAAACCGCGATCCATATCAACTGGAAGGACCGATTCAATATACTAACTAACAAAGAAAAGGTTATGCAACTAATAAAGTTAATATTTTATTTGTATATAAAACTGTTTTGTATAAATATAATTAACTAACAAATACAATGATTTGTGAATTTATAAACATTGATGAAACTGCACAACGCCACTCAAAGAATACGACAAAAATTATGTAAAAAATGAATGAAGATTGGTTAAAGTGATGTTTTATTTCTTTTTGGCATTAGTTAATTTGTCTTATTATCTTATACTATTACACAAGTTTTTCTTATGCTAATACTCTAGATTTTTGAATTACTAGATTACATTTATTGTTGGGTTAATTTGCATAATATACATATCTTTAACCAAATTAAGTTAATATATGTGTGTATAATTAGTTTTCTAGTTTTATTATGCAACACATATTTCTCTCTTACCCTTTGACTCATATCTCTTTCACACATGTGTTGTCTTCTTTCTCTCTCCCCCTTATTTTTCTTCTTCTAAATTCCATAATTTTCATTTTTTTGCAAATAAAAGCATGTATGAAAATAATTTAATCAAAAAATTACATAAAAAGAACATAAATTTAATTATGAATCTAACATGACTAAAACTATTTAAAACGGATTTATATTTTTTAAATAGTGAATAGTGATTTTGGTTAATAAAATATAAACCCAGTAATTAGGGCTGGGATTTCGAACCGACCCGAAAATTCCGAACCATAATTTTTTGAACCGAACCGAACCGGATTACATTTTAATAACCGAACGGCACTAAAAAAAATTCAGTTTCGGTAACCGAATCGAACCGATAAACCGAAATAATCGAATAAACAAAAAAAGCGAACCGAATAAACCGAAAAAACCCAAAAAAAACCGAAAAATAACCAAAACTTAACCGAAAAATAACCGAATAAACCAAACTTCAAAACCAAAAACCAAACCGAACCGAACCGAAATTTTATTCGGTTCAAATTCGGCACAAAATCCAAAAAACCGAAAAAACCGACCTGAATTGAACCGATTAAACCGAATTCCCAGGCCTACCAGTAATAGTCGGACTACTGAACGTAATAGTTAGACTACTAAAAAAATATATAAACCCAAACCCCCNCAAAAAAAAAATATATATATATATATATCCAAAACCCCAAAAATATATATCAAAAACCCAAATATAAACCCAAAACCCCAAATATAAACTCAAAATCCGAAAAATATAAACCCAAAACCCAAAATAAAAACCAAAACCCAAAATATAAACTCAAAACCCAAAATATAACTAAAAACCCAAAATATAAATCCAAAACCCAAAATAAAAACTCAAAACCAAAATATAAACCCTAAATCCAATTTATAAACTCTAAGCCTAAAATATAAATCTAACCCCTAAAATATTAATTTCAATAGTCTGTATATCTGAAGTAATTAATGTATTAACGAAAGGGGTGGGAAAAAAAAGTGAGAGAGAGAGAGAGAAAGGGAGCGTGAGAGAGGAAAAGAAAGAGAAAGAGTAAAAATGCATTTATGAAAACTGTGAGGAGAGTGTGTGTAGGGTAGGTTATATGACATTTTCTTAATTACAGAGTATATAATGTATATATTGTACAATTCTCTTTTATTGTTTTTTTAACATCAACTATTATTTATGATCGATCATTGTTTACAAACGGGAATAAAGTACTTGGACAAGTATTACAAATAACATAATTACAAGGATTAGAAATCGCTTGTTAAGCTAAATGATCATCACATGCATTTGCCTCCCGTTGAATATGATGAAATTGAATGTTAGAGAAAGAGTTCTTCCATGAAGAAATAGCCCGTAGATAGCTTGCAAGTCGTAAGTGATGAGTATTGGAGTTGAGTGAATTAATGATGACTTGATTATCTCCTTCAAAAATAATAGTCGTGTGTCCCAAAAAGTGTATGCATTGAATAACCCAAAGTAAAGCTATTAATTTTGATTCTTCGACCGTGAGACGACCCGCATAGCATAATTGACCACAGTGTAGAAATTGACCATTACTATCTCTTAAGATCTATCCTAGACCAGAAGCAGTAACATCCGAAAAGTGAGTAGCATCAAAATTACATTTGATCTATGAAGATGGCGGAGATTTCCAACGTTGTGGAATACGGTCCGAAGGTCCCATTATTACTGGTTGTAAATGTTGAGAATTGACGGTTAACCATTCACTTATATCGCGAACCGCTCTTGAATGTACGTCGGAGATACTCATCGTCTTGCGGGCCAAGACCAAACTATTCCTTGATTTCTATATATGCCATAATAACCAGAATCCCAGTAGTCGTGTATTCAAATCCGCATTACAGTCGGAAGATAATTGAAGCAAGCTATCTAGTTTCATTGAGAAGGTAGCTTGAGAATCAAAAATCGTTGGGATATTTAAACCTGCATACCTCCAAATGCCATATACGTACGGACATGAGAAAAACAAATGCTCATTATCTTCCTCATGTTGACAGCATCGGGGACAAGAAGATTGAGACATAACATGACGTCTGGTGAGACTATAAAATGACGGAAGTATATTAGAACATAATCTCCACAAAAAATGTTTCAGCTTGGAAATTACGGGTAATTTCCACAATGTAGTAGCTTGATCAGGATTCGTATCTAGCGACAGTAGATGAGAATCAGCTGAGTTGTCCATACTTAAAGTTAAACGATAAGCATATATGACGGTGAAAGCCCCGTGAGGTGTGTAGTGCCATATATAACGATCTGGAACATCATCATGTGGAATAAATATTTTATGGATTAATGGCTGGTCTAGCTCATGGATATGGATTTGTAAAACATCTTCTCTCCACACTTTTAAGATGGGATCGATTAGGGCTGACAAAGGAATATCTTGAGATAGCTAAGACTTGGTTAATGCTGGGCGAGGAGGCATAGTTGGTAACCATGGCTCATACCCGATTTTGATGGAAAGACCATTCCCAATATCGGCACGCAAACCTTTTTTCAAAAATTCTTTGCCAAAACAAACCGATTGCCAGCCATATGAAGCCTGGATACCCATTCGACCATTAAGAAAGCTGCCATCTTTGTAATAACGAGGTTTAAATAGACGAGCTACTAATGAGTTGGGACAGTTCAATATTTTCCATGCCTGACTTGCTAACAAAGACTGATTAAAGAGACTGATATTCTGAAAGTTTAGTCCACCCAAGATTTTGGGTTTTTGTAATTTTTTCCAGGAGAGCCATGACATCTTTCGATTATTATTTGACCCATTCCACCAAAACTTAGATACTAAACTATCTATTTCTTAACAAATCCCTCCTGGAAGCCGAAAACAATTCATCTTATAAACAGGCATTGCCATAGCTACACTTTTGAGTAAGATTTCACGACCAACTTTCGATAAAAATCGACATTGCCATCCCGAAAATTTTTGTTGCACTTTAGCATTATATAGGAGATCATTTTTTCCTACGGCTCAATTGTTCTGGTAATCCTAAATATTTACCTCCACCACCTATTCGACTGATACCCAAAATACATTTGATACTCGATCGAGTATGTTCATGTACCTTAGCCCCAAACGTTATAGTAGACTTGTCAAAATTAATGATTTGACCCGAAGCCTCCTCGTAAGCTTGGAAAATCGATTTCAAATGTTGGGCATTCGCTTGATTCGCTTGAATGAAGAATAGTGAATCATATGCAAACATCAGGTGATGTATTGATGGAGCCGTTGACATATTTTAATACCTTGTAAAGTGCCTGAACGACCCGCAGAAAAAAAACATGGAACTTAGTGCATCCACACAGAGAATGAATAAATACGGGAAAGGGGATTCCCTTGCCGCAGTCCACATTGTGGATTAAATTTGCCGAAAGGACTACCGTTGATCAGAACAGAGAACGAAACTGTGGAGATACACTACATAATCCATGTGATTCATTTCTCTGAGAAACCTTTCTTTTTCAATATATTTTCAAGAAAATGCCATTCTAACCGATCATACGCCTTGCTAATATCTGTTTTCACAGCCATGAAATTTGTTGATACCTTTTTTTAACTTTTAAAGCATGAAATAGTTCATGTGCATGAGGATATTATCTGTAATTGATCTTCCCGAAACGAAAGCAGCATATGATTCTGAAACCAGTGAAGGTAAATGTACCTTTAGCCGATTAACCAATATCTTTGAAATTGTTTTATAGATAATATTGCAGAGGCTAATGGGACGAAACTCAAACATAAATTGAGGTTTTTCATTTTTTGGAATTAAACATATATAGTGTGATTCCAGCCACTCGGTAAAATATTAAGAGTGAAAACTCTGTATTTCAGCCGTAATGGTCGGACCAACCGTTCCCCAGTATTGTTGATAAAAATTGGCTGTAAAACCGTCTGGTCTCGGAGCTTTGAATGCCCCGATGGAAAAAATTTCCTCCTTAAATTCCATAAATTTGACTTCTCAAGTAAGATCACAGTTCATATCTGACGTTACAACTAGGTCAACATAAGTCAAGGCTGAATGAGAGTCAGAATTGCCTTGGCTGGTAAATAAATTTTGAAAATATTCCTCAGCTAAGGTGACTATATTATGATTCCCAAAAATTCGTTGTCCTGATTCCGTTTGGAGGGAAAGTAAACGATTACAAGGTTGACGGTTTTTAGTCACCGAATGGAAATACTTGGTATTGTAGTCGCCGGCATTAAGCCAAGTATTTCGGCTCTTAAGGCGCCATAATTCCTCTTCTCTCCTATATGCATTTGCAAGCTGTTTTTGAAGGCCATGGACATAGGATAATGGAGTAGATGTATTGGTTAAGGCCATATCAATGGCTAAACGTAATGTTTGAATTTGGCGTTTTGAATTTTGGTTATTAGTGGACCGCCACCAAGATATTTCACGCTGACAATTTCAAATGCGTTCGTTAACCGATAAAATATTTGTATCCGAACATGGATCCCAACTACGACGAATAACATCATCGAAACCATCTTCCTTCGCAAAAAATGGGTCATAAATGAAGGGTTTAAGACCTGTTTCGACAGGTTTACGAATTCTCACTATTGCCGGACGATGATCGTATTCGACCATATCGAGATATGTAGTGGTAGAAGCTGGAAAATTGGCATACCATTCATCATTACACATTGTCTGGTCAATCCAATTCTCGACCGTATAGTTATGGCGCTTACCCGCCCAAGTCATGTTATTACCATAAAAAGGTAAGTCCCGAATACCACAAATTTGATTCGTATTTTGAAAGTCAACGAGACTCCATGGCTCTTGGACCCGACCCCCTCTTGTTTCATGTGGATGTAAAATTTCATTGAAATCCCCATTTAACAACCAAGGTCCTTATCTTCTTAAAGAAATTCTTTGAAGTTTTTCCGAAAGAATATGCTGCATTTTCCGAACCGGGTGACCACAAACACAAGAATAATAGAAATAACCTTCTTCATAATTAACCTTAAAATCAAACATTCTTGAATCCATAGAAATTATAGAGACCCTTACATTTTGATTCCAAAGTAGAGCTAATCCTCCCCCAAGTCTATTGACTTACACATTGAACATTATCAAACTTTAATCTAGCAGCAACATCATGAACCATATCTTCGAAATTCTTAGTTTCGATGAGAAAGAGCATGTCCAAGAAATGATGCCGAGTCATTCTTTTAAGGCGTCGAACTACCGTGGACTCCTTCAAACCATGGCAGTTCCAATAGGCTGTATTCATAGTCCCGCCGGTGGGTTTGGGCCCACCAATCCCGATGTTTTTGGGGAGTCTTGATCTCATCATCCATATCGCCGGTTTGTGCTGATCCATTGGTTGCCATATATTGTGGAGAACCATACCAAATGCCTTGAACATTTAACGTCATGCGTTTTCCCTTAAGAACCACTTCATGTGTTTCTTCATCATCAATGAATTGTCTTATCTCAGATTTACTACCATTTAAACCTGCATCATGAACATTTGGATTAGTATAAGAGGATGGTTGATCCTCCATTTGGTGCTTCTTTTTTTGAATTCGATCTTCACGGTTGGGGTAGGAGATAACGTCGGTTGAGTTTGCTTTGTAGGCGGTGGAGTGACTGGATCTTCTTTAGGGTCCTCTTCATTATCTTCATCATCACCTTCAGATGGTGATGTTGGTGGTGGATCATCCAAGAGTGGGCAATCAAGTTCATCATGTTTTAAAGATCCACATTTAAAACAAAAATTCCTTAGTTTCTCATAGTTCAATTTCAGAACGACGGCATCAGCACCGAAGTAGAAAACACGTTGGAATTTCAGAGGATTATCGATGTGGCACATCAATTTGATGCGAACAAAAGAAGCCGCATGACCTTTAACATTAGTGAAATCTGTCTCAAGATAATCACCTAGATTATGACCTATTTCGATCACCATAGCCCTTGACGGAAACTGCATCGGAATTCCGGTGACTTAGACCCAGAATGGAATCGTTTTCAGTTCCTCTTCATCTTGTTGGGGACGCCAAATGTGAGTGGTAATCATCAATTTATTGAATAACCAAGGACCCCGACGAATCACTCCATACATCGATTCTTCTGATGGGAAAAGAAACTAGATTTTGGAGTTCTCACTAATCGCCCATTGATGAAATCACCGACACACCATCATCACGCGAATATTCTGTCGGCGCAAATTCACCGGCAAAACGACCAAACTGTGTTGAGTCACCGCCAAAGCTTGATTGCATGAATCAAAAGGAATGTGTATCGCATCATCTTCCAAACCAAGAGTTAGGTTCTTCATTTTTGTTCTTACTCTGTCAGACAATTTTTCGAGATTTTAGAGAAAAGGAGATTGAAATAAAACTGCAGGCTTTAAATGGTTGTTGTTGACAATTAAGGGAGAGGAGGAATGAAACAAATCCATTGACATCGCAGTAATCGACGTAAACCGCCGATAGTTGAAAACCCACGATCTGAATAAAGATCAGAAAAACCTAACAAAGAAATCTGACGAATCGGAAGGGGAGAGAGAGAATGAAACGGTGCCATTTTCTTTTACTGTTAGACATTTTTAATCATATTTTCTATTGTTTAATTTAAAATTTACATAAAAATTGTTAAAAATTACCATTAAATTTATTTGATTTTTGTAAAAAGATATATATAGAAAATATATATCTAAATATATATAAAAATAATAAAATACTTGGTTGAACCACGATTGACCTAGTAACTCGAAAGATCATCTGGATTGATCTCCAGGTTGATTCTAAAAGCTATATATTTGATTTAAGCATGGGGAAATTTCCTAAACTATCTTGAATGATACTGATTTATCTAAATTTTAAACCAAACCAAATAAAAATCATACAAAATTAAATGTAAGATTTATATCGAACTTTTAAAAAAATCTAATTAAACTAAGAAACGAAATGAAATTATCTAAATAAACTTTTGTAGATAAAATGTTATTTAAATATATTTAAACATATTAAAATGTATTAAATGAAACTATTTAACTAATTGTTTTTGTTTGTCTAAACACAATTTCAACTAAACTTTAATTAGTTCATAATTGACAGAAGAAATTTTGAGAATGTATTTATCAGAAGTAGAAAAACTCAAAACCAAATAATTTGAATTAAAATCGAATCAAAAATCAAATAACCCAAATCGATTAGCTGAACGCCTATCCTGAATTGTATTTTCTTGGATATAAAACTACAAAACTACTAGTACCAAAACAATGGATTTTTTAAAAATCTAGAAATTATCATATAAATAATCATTCTAATATTGATATAACATTTTGATATAAATTGACGTTAAATAAATATATGAATTTCTCATACAATTATAATTGTTAATAATAACCTTCCAATTCAGTTAGTGGGTTCTAAACTCATTCTCACACAACGCTAAACTTACTCTGATCTTCACTTTCTGCTTCAACCGGTTTGTTCTTGATGTCTTGTGGTTTAATCGGAGTGCAAGCAATGCTCTTTATCACACAAGAGTAAAGATCAAACTCTGCTTTGAGCTTATTACAGCTTGCTTGTATCCATTTCTCTGCTACACTTGTTGCTACACTATCTTGACTATCTCTCTCATGCTCTTCAATGGCTGGTCTTATCTCATCATACAACGACGAAAGCTTCACTCCTGCTTCCTTCTTCACCTCCTGCAACAATCAAAACTTTCTTCAAGTCAATACTTTGAGAGGAATTTGAATCAACAACTTTGTACCTCGTATTTAAGAACTTCATCTTGAGCTTCTTTAGTTGCTAGTAACTGAACCACATTCGCTATGTCGACATGTTTCTGAGCGATGTTCTTAGTCTTTCCGCTTGAAAGCGGCCTGCCTCTTTTCTTCGGAAGAGGCTCAGATTTGATCTTGTAACTATTACCACGAACGCGTGATATAACAGCGGTTTTCTGCGATAAATCTTGTGAGATCAACTTCATATCTTCACCCTCTTCGGTTTTAACTATTTCTACCTCCATAGGAGTCGTTGAATCTGATGGTTGTTGAACAATCAGAGAATTGTCATCTGTTGAGATATCTTTCTCTTCATTTGTGTTGGATTCGTCGTTCTTCAAAGGCTCAGATGTAAGTTCGTCTTCTGCTGAATCATAGACTGGTATTTTATCAACTGAATATCGATCATCACCATCTTCCCACACATATGTATCCTCCTGAAAACGATACGAACAGATGCATACCATTAGTTATGGGTGGGCATTCGGGTTCGGGCTAAAATTTTCGGGTATAGGAGTTTACTACCCATATAGGACCCGAAAATTTTCAGGTCAGGTTTGGGTTTGGGTTGGGTCGGTCAACACTATGAAAATCGATTTATACCCGAAATTTTTTAGATCTCAATCAGTTTGGGTAACGAAGACTTGTATGTACCCGAAATTAATTAAATTAACCGAAATCTATAAAATTAAACCAAAATTAATAAAAATATCTGAAATTCGTTAACACGTTAATATGGTTTTTGGCTTTGTGCCATCACAAACTATTATATGTTCCATATAACAATCCAAAATCATTTTAAAAGAACAAAATTGCTACTAGATTTTAGGATATAAGTTGAATCGACAAAATTTTCTCTTACCTAAACCCTAAATTCATATACAAGTTGAAGTTGTGAACTGTATTTTTCTTAGTTTAATGCATTATTTCGGTTTTTCAGGTACCCGAAAAATCTTAGCCTAAGACCCATTCAGGTAATTGAAATTTTCGGTTCGGGTTTTTTCGGTTCGGGTTTTTCGGCTCGGGTATTAGTATTAGAGATGATAAAGTAATGACTTACCTGAAAGCCACGAGACTTAGCTCCAAGAAAACCCGAACAAGAGACCGCACCACAAAGACACCGGACTTTGGTTCCACCGTACCACTCGAAATTATAGTCATAAGCTAATTCCGTTTGTGTAGAGATGCTTTCTTTTGCAAAGATACCAACTCTAACTTCTCCTAGAACATTCCACTTCCTCGTCTCGCAATTTGGTTTACTACAAAGGTAATAAAGCAAGCAAAACAGTTATCTAGGTATAGTTTCGGCCGAAGCATCTAATGGTGGATTGTTTGTGTTTTTTACCATGAATGATTTATAAACCTAGCAAGACTTCCTTTCTTAGTAGCATCAATAGCTTCAGATGCATTAAGAGATATTATATATGCATCTTTAACACCTACAACACACAATTTATACATCACTTAAAGCATTTCATTACAGTTACACCTGGGAATTTGGTTAACCATTCGATTTCGGTTCGGTTACAGTTAGTATGGTTTAGGCAATATAAAATCCATTCAATTAATTAAGATATTCCGCTTTCGTTCGGTTCGGATATCAAATTTCAAAATCAGAAAATAACCGATTAACCGAAAATGACCGGTCAAAAACCAAAAAAAAAAAAAAATGAAAACCAGAAGAAACCGAAGGAAAAAAATGAATGAAAATTTGGAAAATCAAAAGTTTTTGCACTTTTTCTTCTCATTCCCGAAGGAAAACTGCCTTCACTTTTTTTGCATGCATAAAATAACCGAAACCGAACCGAAACCAGTGGATTGTACAAATAAACTCCAACCGATATATGCAGACCTGAACCAAAATGGATTTTCGGTTCGGTTCCATTTGGTTATTTGGTTATTCGGTTATCGGTTTTATTGCTCAGGCCTATTACAATAGGCGTAACAGTTACCATCTCTTTAAAAGTTACTACTCACCATTTGTTTCATAAGTTTGAGCTCTACGCTTTGCTTCTTTCCATGATATCACTTCTCCACAATACTCAATTATGAATTGTCCCTCCTAAATCATAACATCAAATACAATCAATAAGCATATCAGAAATGTTAAAGACAGAACAATAAGCTTTGATTGATACCTTACCTTAATCTCTTCAACCGCTACTAGTCCCCATCCACGACCTTCGCATTTAATCAACTTTGTTTTAGCGTATTCACATTTTTGAAATTTCTGTAACCGGAACAACAAACATGTAAGAGTTCTGAATCATACAGATTCGAGAAAATTATTCGAATAAGTTTACCTGATTCTTACAATAGACACCACAAGGGCAATAACCAGGAGTACATTCAGTGTAAGTTATCACATTCAAACATCTTTCACCACAAGCACTATCAGGATCTCCAAAATCAAACTTACATTCACATATTGAAATATCTTCTTCCTTCTGTTTCTTATGCCTAAATGCAGTAAATACTTAAAACAACAATGCATAGAAACTAAAGGGTTTTAAAAGTAAACATCAAAGCTAAAGAAAGGTTCTTACTTTCGATATGAGAAGTCATTTTGATAAATGTGTTCATATTGTGGTAACTCATCTCCTTCTTGATCCTTTGATCAAAAAATCATAAGTTAGGGTACAATCCCAAATCAAGATTGAAATCGAAATCTTATCCATACATAAAAGTATTCACAAAGGTTTATGAAAGGAGAAATTATCACTTACAAGATCACAAGAAAATTGCATTATAGTTGTTGAAGCGGTTCTCCCAAATTCCCCTCCAGTCAGATTCAGAGCTGGTTAATTGTGCAACTACAGAGAATATATAGGTTTTAAGATCGATTAAAAACCTTTCAAAAAGAGAAAATTTGGGTAAAGTTAGGGTATTGCCATTGGACTCAGAGGAAAACTGAAGAAAGCTTACCTGAGAAATTTGGGAGAGAGAAGGCAAGGCGATGGATCACGGATTCACGGAGGAGACGGCGTTCCACTCTCTCGTTGTTGTGTCTTAATCGTCTCTATTATCCCTCGTCTCAGTTAAAAATCGAAAATATGCCTGTTATAATTTTATTTTCATTTACAATTACTTTAAAATCAAAATATCAGTACAATACTAAAAAATCAGATTAAATGATGATATTTATAAAAAGGGATTTTTTTTTAATCATAATGGTTATAACAATTTTACTATATACCATAAAAGTCTTAATTTTGTGGGAAATATCATAAACGCATGGTATTATGGTATTATGTAAAAATCGATTCTATTCTCTTCAAATATGTGAGGCAAAGCTTTTTACTGTAGAATATTAATGCTAATTAATTCAATGAAATGTGAGAAGATATTTTATGCAAAAAGTAATAAGTTGCTCCCTTCTTTTGAACGATATTATATTTGACACAACAAAATGAAATGCTAATGTATACCATTCATGCTTATTTTCTTAATGGACATCAATTTTGTTGTTGTTCTTTTGTCCACCAGAATGCTCTTTTGTCCGCATACAGTTGATGGACAACATGTTTAGTATATGGATGTCCATATACGTGGTGTGGACAACATATTTATTTTATGTGTTAGATATTGACAGTTGAATATTACTAATGGTGAGTTGACCGAACCATGAGTGGGCAAAAAATAAATATTGATAATATTAGTAAAATCCACCTAGAAATGGTGGGTATGGATTTCAATTTAAAAAGCATGCAGGTCTACTACGTCTGCAGTGGACAAAATATCTTATATTCGCCATATTAGACGGAAACTAATGTAAACCACTCGTACTTACTTTATCAATAGACACTTTTTTTGCAGTGGGGACACAATTATGATTATTGACTGTGTAGTGGATTAGAATTATGTGGATGAAACTATGAATAGGTTGTCTTATCGTAATTGTGTCCATATGTAAGGTGGACACTGTTAATTATGACTATTGACTGTGTGGTAGATAAGCAGTTAGTGGACAAAACTATGTAGATGTTGTCTTACCGTATTTTGTCTATCTATATACAGTGGACACATTATTTAGTTGTAGACATTGTTGTTTATATTCCTTGCATAATCTATCCACAAAATATTGTTGTTTATCGTCCTTAAATAACCAGGAGAGACACCGTGCTCGACGCAACTGCACAATGTGTAACCTACCCGCATACAATATAGCAAGTCGCAAAAACCCAATATAGAAGGACATAAGTATTTGGGTACTCTTCCCCATGTATTTTTTATGTATAGTTTTGATATATAATGTATGAAACACAAGGTATTGCATCCATTTTTGTTATTTTATGAGCATGTGTGTTATGACTTGTGTGCATACAATAATAATCAGAAACCAAGTCAAGTAGACATAATATAATATAATACTTTGACATATTCATTGTCCATTCACAATGATAGACAAAACAACAATTTTTTTGTTTGTCAGATGTTTTGTAAACTTTATGGTTATAAAATTCTTGTCCATGGTTGTAATGTTGCAACTTATGTTCAAGATGGAAAAAACTGATATGATAAAAATTAATATGCGACTTGATTATGTCCACGTAGTGTTAGTGGACCATATGATATGATAAACGCACATTACCAACCATTTCATTAATGAAGTATGAAAAATAGTGTATATTTTTGAGTAACAAAACATTTGTGTTTGTCCACCCATTTACATATTTACAACACATGTTTCTTGTCCATCTACCAATGCAACTTGTCCACTTGTGTGTCTTTATTCTTTTTGTCCACCTACTTCCATATTAGAATCTTCCATGGATCCCTTGTAAATAACAATATGTTTGTCCACATATTAAATTATGTCCATCCATCACATATCTAACTATGAAATCAGCATTTACCAGGTTGACATATGAATATGAGATGGGTTCAATGATTCCCTTTGTGATCATTGGACGGAGTAGTCTAGTGTCCAAATCACATCTAATGCTGCCTGTTAAAGCGTTAGAGAAATCCCAATTAAAAATCCAATTTCACACGAAGAAACCCTAGCATTTCGAGACTCATTTTCAAACGCACCTGAGCGACGATTCCGGCATCGAGAGCCCTAACGAGTGCATCCTCGTCGATGACGCTGCCTCTAACGACGTTGATGAGACAAACTCCTTTCTTCATCTTAGAGAAGGTTTCGTTGTTGAAAATCTTCTTCGTGGCGGGAGTTAAAGGCATGTGTAAGGAGACGAAATCAGCGGTGGCGATAGCTTGATTGAAGGAGAAAAGAAGAGAAAAAAGAAAAGGTAGTGACCGGATTAAATCAGAAATGAAGTTAGAAGATAAGAGAAAAAGTTTCTGGAGAGAAGATGAAGATGAGAAAAAATGTTTGTTGAGAGAATACTATTAAATTTATTAATCAGAAATAAAATTAGATGAAATGTGTGTGAGCAGTTTGCCAGAGGGGTAAATTAGTACTTTCAGCAACACTTTTATGGTATGATTCATAATATTTCTTCAATATGGCATTCTACATAACTCCATTGTCTTTTATGGCACTAGCTATAATTGACTCTTACAAAAATACCAGGATCCAAACTCACCTATTTAATGATCCGCTGGATTTATTGGGTAAACGCAATTTATAATCAAATGCGATTTCTTTTCTTTTTCTTCTTTTCAGTATCGACTAAAGACCTATTCCTCTTTTCATTTTTTATTCGTAATCTTTCTATCTCTTTTGAGAAACTAGGATAACTCGCGAAACTAGGAAAGAAAATCACAACCATCTAGAGGTAAGGTTCTTCACTCTTTTAATTTAAGTTTTGGAAGGGTTGTAAACCGTAAACTCGTGACATTTGAAGTCGATTAGGTCTCATTCGGTGTAGCATCATCTCTCTCGATTCGGTTATAGAGTATGGTTAATCGATTTTTCTCTTGTAAGAAGTGAAAATGGCGAAGACACGATGTACTAGGAAGAAGAGAACGAACCGTGTGAAGGATAAAACTTCTCAAGTAAAAGAAGTTCCAGAGGTTGAAGATGAAGTACAAGAGCACGAGAACGAGGCAAACGAGACGGTTAAGAACACAAAGTCAGTTGAAGATGAAGTATAAGAGAATGAGGCAAACCCGGTTGAAGATGAAGTAGAAGAAGCATAAGAGAAATTAGGTGACGAACAAGAATAACAACAACAAAATGAAGACATGAGTTATGAAAATAATCCTGGTGAAGATGTGCAGACCAATGAAGAAGGAGATGCAGATAAACGAAATGAGAGAACCTTGAGCGATATACGTGTCAATATTTTTACCTCTGTCTCATAATTTGACATAACAATTTGGTAGAACTAAGGATAACTAGTTTGTTTATGATAGGAAGAAATGTTAATGTTTGAACTAAGAATAACTAGTTTGTTTATGATAGTTACTAATGTGTTTTTATGGTTTCGGGTAGGAAGAAATGTTGATGTTTGAACTGAGGCTAACTAGTTTGTCTCATAGTTACTGATGTGTTTGATGGTTTTAGATAGGAATAGCTTAAACTAGAGAGATTGTTATCTTGTACTACTAGTATAACTAAGTATAACTTATTTCCGCTGTTTGTTGTTTGTTTGCGGGATTCTTATGTTGCTTTTGTTTTCTACTAAAACCTAAACTTATGTTGTTTATGGTTGTAACTAAAACTTGTGTTGATGTTGGTTTGTATAAAACTGGTAAATCTTGCAAATCAGGGAAAACTAGTAAAATGGGAAAACTGAGAAAACTGGAAAAACTAGAGAACTGAGAAGATGGCTCAAAACTGAGAAAACAAGTATAACTGAGAATTCATAGATAATAGCACAACATCACATAGAGAAACAAGTCTTAACACAACATAACATAGATAAACAAGTCTTAATACATAAATTTATGTTCCAAACTTAGCAAATAAAGACTTGTAGTATCCGAAAACTAAAGAGAAACAACATGTTATTTTATACATAATTCATCTCAGACACGGGGAATAACCTTCTTGAGCTCAGCAATCTATGCAAGCATTTCGTCCATCTTCTGCCTTAATCAGCGAACCTCATCCTCAATTCCGATAACTCATGGTTGACGGAAATGGAAACCATCATCCTACCGGTTTGACATAGTTGCACTCAGTTTTACATATTGAACTAAATTAGAGAAAAGAAGATAAAAAAGAGAAAAAATCAAAATAACCTTGAAATTTTTGCAAGTCCAGTACTTTCAACATGGTAAAAAATTATTATCATTTGGATTAGTAAAAACGCGGGTCAGATTCGTTGTCCACAAGGGCAACAAATCAGCAAATTGGAATCATTTCGTGTTTAGTTGGGAATTTGAGAGAGTTTGATGCGAGGGAGAGAGAGAGAGAGGTGATACAAAAATGATGCAAGAGAGAGAGAGAGAGAGAAGAAAAATGATACGAAGAATCTATTTTTAGAGTTTCTAGAGAGCCCACCAAAAAATTAAAATTTTGGCACACCAAAATTTCGAGTTTTTATATTAAAGCCCGCCTAAAATTTGAAGTAGTTTTCCGTAATATAGTAGTTGTACAGAATTTACAAATAGTTGTACTTTCGCTATTTTCAATTATTTTAGTATTACATATAATTATATTTTTTTTCTTATTTGTACAAGGAGCCATAAGATTTAAAGCTATGACTACTTGTGTTTTGCGTAATAAAAATATCTATAAAATGGTTACTACGAAATCCAATATTGAGTAGTCACATATTTAACAAAGTGACTATAAAAGTGTATGTAGTGTGTTGGGTTGTATAGTACAACATTTTTGGGAATATAACATTTTCTTACAAGTTTTTAAGTCTACTAGCTTTGTTTCCAATTATGAGTTCGTAGGTGTGCTATCTTTGTTTCAAATTATAATGTAACAATGTAAAATTTCAATCTCAATTCGAAATTCATTTTCATAAAGTAATATTAGTATTACACAAACAAAATACAATTATACATCGTTGTACAAATAAAACATAGTGAAATTTAAACATTTCGATTTTGTAAAACTATGATTACTGGTGTTTTGCGTAATAAAAATGTCTATAAAATGGTTACTACGAAATCCAATATTGAGTAGTCATATATTTAACAAAGTGACTATAAAAGTGTATGTAGTGTGTTGGGTTGTATAGTACAACATTTTTGGGAATATAACATTTTCTTACAAGTTTTTAAGTCTACTAGCTTTGTTTCCAATTATGAGTTCGTAGGTGTGCTATCTTTGTTTCAAATTATAATGTAACAATGTAAAATTTCAATCTCAATTCGAAATTCATTTTCATAAAGTAATATTAGTATTACACAAACAAAATACAATTATACATCGTTGTACAAATAAAACATAGTGAAATTTAAACATTTCGATTTTGTAAAACTATGATTACTGGTGTTTTGCGTAATAAAAATGTCTATAAAATGGTTACTACGAAATCCAATATTGAGTAGTCATATATTTAACAAAGTGACTATAAAAGTGTATGTAGTGTGTTGGGTTGTATAGTACAACATTTTTTGGAATATAACATTTTCTTATAAGTTTTAAGTCTACTAGCTTTGTTTTCAATTATGAGTTTGCAGGAGTGCTATCTTTGTTTCAAATTATAATGTAACAATGTAAAATTTCAATCTCAATTCAAAATTCATTTTCATAAAGTAATATTAGTATTACATAAACAAAATACAGTTATACATAGTTGTAAAAATAAAACATAGTAAAATTTAAACATTTCGATTTTGAAATAGTAATCATTGTAGACTTTGTCTTGAACGCCTTTTATTATGCGTTTTTGGCCGACATTCCCAACTGATGGAAACTTTTTCACTTTCTTTATTCCCCTCTTTTCAATATGCTTTAGAGCCATGAACTACATAATAATAATGTTAATTAAGAAATCAAGAAAAGTCTTGGATCAAGGGCTCACAAAACCGTTTATATGGGATCATAGAACCGTTTATATGCATCCATTACTTCTATATACCACATAGCTTCACAACAACAACGACAACAACAACAACAACAACAACAATGACAGTTTGTTTATGTAAGATAGCAAAATATTCAAAGAATTGCTTGTATATGCATATGCAGGAGAACTGATTCTTTGTTGAATCATATGATAAAATCTTCATGCCCTTCAATTCAAGTGTACATTTTATACAAATTGTTACATAGAAGAGTTTAGTAAGCATTTTTTGGATGCTACGATCACATTATCAAACTCACACAAAAGTGTATCACTAATACACTAAAATGTCACTAAAGTTCATCACTGATACACTAAAGTGATACATTATCAAGCCAAGAAAGTTCATTACTAATCCACTAAAGTGTTCACATTTTCTGAATCAGAACTTGAATGTGTTAGTGATAATTTCCCAAGCAAGCATCAATTTAGAAGAGGTATGAGACTATGAGCACAAAAGTTGCGGACGCCAATCCTCTAAAAGCTTAATTGACTTCTATGTAATCTAATGACACTGATTGATCCAATGTACAATATGATGAATCATATCAAAGACTGAAAAGTTGCATATAATCATATGATGAATAGATGAAGGAAATTAACCTTAAGCAGATGTAAATCTACGTTCAATCCACTACTAATCAAACAGTGCAATCATTCCCCTTCTCAATTCAAGTCATAATGGACTCGAAGACCAATGTGCAACATCTAAATCCATTCAAATCAGGATTCCCAACTCATTCAAGACAAAAAATTATCATTCCGTGAAACATACCCGTTTTAAAGCTCCTTAAACATCGGTGGAGGATCGAGGCGGAGAACCGAGCCGAAGCACTTTTCAAGTGGGAGAGGAGAGCCAGAGGAGGTTGAGAAATCAGAGAAGCTTGATGCGGCACCGTCACGTCTCCGTCAGGACGTGAAACTGAAACGAGAACGCAATTTAATCAAACCGCAATTCAATCAAACGTTTTTGTGTTTTTATTTAATTTATTTTCCTTTTTCTGAGGCTAACTATGTAATTGCAGATACATTAATTAAAGAGAGAGATATGAAAATTAGTGAGGGATATAAGAGATTTAATGTGGTTGAAGAAGGATAATACAGATGATGTCTCCTTTTTTTTAACTACGGAGTGAAGGAATGGGAACAATTCCTCATGTGTTGGAAAAAAGCTCGTAGGACTCTCTTATAAGAAATAATTTGTTTTTAATTTTTAAATTAAAATAATAAGTAAATACAATTGCACTCTTAATGAATTAGAGAAATTACGTATCCAACCACTCTGAAATCGGATTGCCCAACTCGACCCAATTGCAATTGGATTAATTAACCTAAAATTAAAATTGGGTCGGTTTAGTAAACCAAACCCACATCGATTTGTCTCGCTTTCCTTCTTTTACGTGATCCCTAAGTATTGGGGAATAACTTAGTTTCTTCATCCTATCCAAAACCGCAAATCCACTACTTCATTATCACTATTTCTTCGAATTTCTACTCTTTTTCTCTTTGTTATCAAACCTATTTCGATAGATTTTGCGTTTCTTATCTTCAGTACTGCTATTTGGTAAAGGTAAGTTTCAGATTCTTCTTCTCATTTATGGGTTTGGGGATTTTTGGGGATTTTGGGGATTTTTGGGGACTTTTGGGGATTTTGTTAGTTTAATCGGAGTTGTGGACTTTGTCTTTGTTATTTGTGACAGAATCCGATAAAATGCCACCAAGAACAAAGAATGCAATGTTCCTCTTACTCGAGAGGGAGACAAAGACCGAGAAGCTATGGACGGCGGTAGAGGTAGCATAGGTGGCAGCGTCGGATGAGGCTTCGGTGGAGGCGGCGGCGTCTGAGGCTTCTGTGGAGGCGTCAGATGAAGAGTCGGATGCATCATCAGACTCATCTCGAGAGGTAAAGTGTCCTAGAATAACTAAGTAGGATAACTAGATTAACTAGGTTAACTACGTTGATTTAATTGTTTAACTAGGTTGAACTGGGGATAACTATGTAAATGTAATAGTTTAACTAGGTTTAACTGGGGATAACTAGATTAACTAGGTTAACTACGTAACAAGAATAAAAGGAATTTCAGGATTAACTGGGTTAACAAGTTTAACTAGGTTTAACTAGGGAATAACTTTGATACAAAGCATGATTAACTACGTAGACGGTGTATAACTAGGTTTAACTGGGGATAACTATGTAAATTTAATAGTTTAACTAGGTTTAACTGGGGATAACTATATATATAAAATAGTTTAACTGAGAATAACTACTTGATAATTATCCAATAATTCTGGTTTTTTGTTTTTATTTTTTGTAGGTTGCTGAGCCAATGCAAATGCTAGATTTCTGGTTTTCACCAGATAAATTCCCGCTGTATCTGAAGATTCAAACGAGGTGTCATCTCAATGATGCCTTCACCTTAATTAAAGGCATAGGGGGAACCACTTTGAAGTGGTTCGTAGAAAATTCTCGGTTCAAGCACTTTTTCCATAAGCCTCTTGAAAATAACCATAGGCTTCCGGGGTTGTGGGCACTCGTAGTTCGAGATGTGAAGACGGATGAGAAACGGGAACTTTGGTTTGTAATGAACGGTGTCCCAATTCGCTATTCTATAAGAGAACATGGACTCATATTCGGGTTAAACTGCCATCAATACCCGAGCAATGACAAGGAGTTGGGCAGTTTAAAATTTGTTGAGAAGCATTTTGGAAAAGATGTGAATCTGGAGCGGAGTAAAATTAGAGAGAAGTTGTTATCGATCCAAGGATCGTCTCAAGATAAGTTAAAGATGGTGGTGTTGTTCTTTTTAGCATCCGTCATGAAAGGGAAGACAAAAGATGTTGGAGGACCTATAGATTCATTAATACTTAAATTAGTGAATGACTTGAACATATGCGGGTCATTTTTTTGGGGAAGACTCACGTTTGATGATATTATGAAAGAGTTGTTTAAGGTAATGAACCGCTTCAACCAGAGCTTCAATAGGATGATTACGATTCCTGGTTTTGTAGTGCCATTAGAGGTAAATAAGATATTTTCTAATTTATAATACAATAGTATAATTGGGATAACTACGAATAACTTTGTCAACCATTTTGTAGATTTTGCCATTTGAATGCATTGATATATTGAAGAATGAGTTCCGCGAGCCGTCGAAGCTCCATTCAGAGACTGCCCAAAGATGTGCAAGGGTCAGTTTGTTGAACAAGGTAGCAAATGATATCATCTATCAGAGATATACAAAGCTTTGGGAGAAACAAAGGTATGTAATTACTTGTGTTGATGCAGGGTTATTTGAATAACTAGTAATAACTAAAATAACTATGTACACTATGCAAAATAAGTAGGAGTAACTTAGAATAAATTTGTGTAATTTTCTGGATTTTTTAGGATATTTTCAGCATTTTTGAGGCTGATGAGGGTGAAGAAGAGATGTTGTCTAGGATTGTTGAAGACAACGCATTCACGGAAGATCTAAAGATGGATGCACATGATACAATTGTTGATGGGTGGGCACAAATTCTTAAGAGAGACTCTATTTGGTGGGAGGATTTAATGCAAGTTGACATTGCTAATAGGATCAACAATAACGTTCTTGGAACTGAAAACGTGTAACAAGGAAATGTGCAACAAGACAATGTGCAACAAGGAAATGTGCATCAAGAAGAAAATGTCCAAGAAGATTATGTTGATGGATTAGCATGTTTGGAAGCTAAATTAATGGGACGACTTGATGAAATAGAGAAGAAGGTGGATCAAAATAGGGAGTAAATCAACCAAAGGATTAAAAAATTGAAGATTTTGTCTTCAAAAAGAACAAGGCACCAATGGAGTATGGTGTTGAGCAACTTGAATCCGATTATGGAGGTATTGATTTGTTAACTTTTCTTTCATAACTTTTTGATTGATTTGTCATTCAAATTTTTTAATTTTGCTTATCTTCTTCAATTAGGATCACAACGTTGGAGAAATGATCATGTTTTTCACGAAGGAATTGCTACGGGTGGACAAGATGCTGATGTTGAACCAGAGGAGACTGGTGAGGAAAAAGGTGGAGAAGAAATTGGTACGCGAGGTCTAGGAAATGCTGATGTTGAACCGGAGGAGAATGGTGCGCAAGAAGTTGGTACGCAGGAAGTTGGTACGCATGACTTAGGAGGAGCTCTTAAAGCACTACTTAAGGTTGCTACCGAGGAGGAATGAGCTGATTTAACTGGCCTTACTGTCGCTATCGGTAAGGAGGCAGTGGACAATATGATAGCAGAAGCAGAGAGGGAGGGGGCTGCTGTAGAGGAAGCAATGAAGAAAGACAAAGAGGGAGGGGGTTGATGTGGAAGTGAAAGATGTTGAAGAAAGGTTGGCTAAGGAGGATGAAGAAAGGTTGGCTAAGGAGGCTGAAGAAAGTTTGGCCAAGGAGGCAGATGTTCTTGCGGCTAAGGAGGAAGATGTTGCGGCTAAAGAGGCAGAAGCGTTGGATACGTTGGTATCTAAGTTGCAACCTGATGCGTCTTCTTCTGTTGTAGCGGTCCTTGGTAAGAAGTATAGACCGAAGCAAAGACCGAAGCAAAAAATCACAAAGAGCTCGCTCAAGATGCTTGTCAAGAGACAACCAAAGAAGAACTTGGCGTTGTTGGGAGAACCTTACACACAGGAAAAGAAGAAGAAAGAAACAAAGGAGGAAAAGGAGCAAAAGAAGAAGGAAAATGAAGAGAATAAGAAGCAAAATGAGGAAAAGAAGAAAAAGGAAACAAAGGAGAATGAGAAGAAGCGCAAGCGTGCGTAATTGTTTTTAAGAATTATGTTTGAAGACTATTTTTAATATCTAGGATGTTTGAAGACTATTTTTAATTTCTATGATGTTTGAAAACATTTTATTGTCTTGGATGTTTGAAGACTTCTAAATGTTATGCCTGGATAACTGGGTTTAACTAGGAATAACTCTTATCAACTGAAGATAACTAGAATAACTAGATATATAACAAATAGAATAACTAAGAATAATTAGATTTAACTTGCCGACAAAGCTGACAAGTGCGCCGCCAAAATAGAATAACTAGGAATAACTAAGTTTAACTACCCGACAAAGCTGACAAGTGCGCCGCCAAAATAGAATAACTAGGAATAACTAAATTTAACTATTCATTTATTATAACATAGTTATTCTTAGTTATCCAATTATTCTTTTTTCCACATAGTATGAATTTGGACCAAAAACAATAAAACTAGTTAAACCGTAGTTTTAATTGAAGTTTTCTAGATAAACCACATTGAATCTATATTATAAAAAGAGAGTTATTGCTTCACAAGTTGACACGTCACTTCTTATTTTTAAAAGACAATATAATGAAAAATTTTTTAATGATCTTTATTAATTTGTATTTCATCTTGAACCCATCATATTATCAAATTTCTTTCTTTCACTTCTCATTTTTCATTCTAAAACTTTGAAATCTCATTTATTGCTTTGAAAGTCTTGACTAACCTTTATTTCACATTAAGAAAACTCTTTGTCTTCATAATCTTTATATATCTATCGATTGGAATTCATTGTCAGAAACTGAAAGCCATTTTTGATTTTCTAATTGCGGCGATGAAGAAAATTCACAACAACGAGTATATAACGGAAGCAACGAGGAGTTTTCTTTTTACGATGCTTTGTGGTTCGTTACAAATCGAATACATAATTGGCTTCACGACTAAGTTAGGATCCAATCTTTTATCGTCGTCCTTATTTACGCTAAGGTAATCTGAAATTGCTTTTGCGATTGCTTTAATTCCTCCGAAATTAGTGGCTCATGCTTGGGTTTCCTTGGATTTTCATGACGATGTGCTTGATTTTTAAGCAGTTTCTTTATGGGTTGTGATGAATTTGTTATGGATTTGTCAATTGATACTCCTAAGTTTCTATTTGTGGATGATGTTGTTGAAAGGTTGAATTGATTTTCAACGATCTCTGATTTCTAAAGTTACTTGGATACTAACAAATTGGGCAACTATTCACCTCCTTCTTCAGGTCAGGATCCTCCATTCGCTAAATCATACAAATGTACTCAAGTTCTATGAGTGGTAAAACTTAGTTGATATATTCTCAAGTATATGGATATCTATATCTATTTGTTTCTTATTTTCGACTTTTATGTGGTCTCATGTATGAAACTTCTTCTCACGTGTGGTTAGTTATGGAGTATTGTATTGGAGGTGATCTCATGACATTATTTCAGCAGGTATCAATTATAATGGGATTGTCTTATTGCTGATAGGTCAATGGTTTTCTGAAAGTCACTTATTATGCCAGAAGATTCAATCTATGGTCTTGCCTATGATCTTGTCATAGCCCTGCTGTATGATATTTTTTGAACATTTTGACACTACCTAGGTACATCTAGAAAAGCTTTTCTCTTATGAACATTTTCCCTTCGATTTCTCATGTATTTACATTCGAAAAGAATTATATATAGTGATCTGAAACCATCAAACATTTCACTTGACGAAAAACGGACATATTGTACGCATGTTGCTGTCTTTGATATGCATGTGTAGTTTATAATGAAAGTTTATTTGGTTTAAGTGATCTCATATCACATGTGGTGCAGCTGTGTGATTTTGGATTGGCAAGGGAGTTAGATAATATATCTAAATCTCCTTCCACGGTAAACAGTTTTGTCCATCTTTCCTATATAAGATTTACAGTTTTTGTGAATTGATAATCTCTAATTTAATTGAAAGTTTTATGCCGTAAATACTTTATACATCTTGTGTAACTTACATCAGGGAAAACGTGGAACCCCGTACTACATGGCTCCAAAACTATATGAAGATGGAGGGTCCATTCTTTTGCTTATGATCTATGGTCACTAGGCTGTGTGTTATATGAATTTTATATAGGGAGACCTCTTTTTGTGGCAAGAGAGTTCACCCAACTTGTGAAATCTATTCATACAGATCCATCTCCTCCGCTACATGGAAATGCTAGCCGTTCATTTTTCCATCTCATTGAGTCTTTTCTTATCAAAGACCCAGCTCAAAGAATCCAATAGGAAGAGTAAGATAAACTTACTTCATATGCTTTACATAATTAAATAAATTTATGTTGAATGATTGAAGAATTGTCTAAAGTATCACAAAATTAAGTTTTGTTCCAAAATTTTCACACAAAAATAAAAAGAAATTTTAAATTTTATGTATATTTTTTGAATTTAAGGCTTAGTATAGAAATCAGAGTTCATATTTTTGTGTAAAGATTAACTTTACTTATGATATTTTTGAAAAATTAATTTTCACAGTATTAATGAATTTATGTTAAAGATGCTTTTGAAGCATAAACTTAAAATTTGATATTTTTGATAATTTTCTTAGATTTTATGTGTTATAATATAAATAATGCAACCGAAACACATAGAGAACAAAAAAAAACTACTACTAATATTATTAATATTTCTTAGAACATTAATAAATTTATTTTCAACTCTCTTAGAAATATTGTTAAAAATAAGTTCCGCGTGTATACGCGGGTATAATCTAGTATACAATAAAAGTAAATTTAACATGTTCTTGTATACAAATAATTATAAAAATGTATTAGTTACAACAATTTGGTAATTCAAGCGTCTAATTTTAAAACAATGCCTAGTAGTATAAGGCATTGGATGCAAAAGTTGAGTTGGATACATATAATTTTTTTAAAATAACTACATAATAATGAGATGATTGATATAGCAAAATTTGATGTAGACTACTCCAATATCGTAAGCAAATCCTATTATATATGTTCTTTCATTTTCTTACAATTAAAAAAAAATTCATAGTTATTCTAGTTATTCTAGTACTAGTTAACAACAACTCCCTGTTTTTTTGCAAAAAAAAACAAATAACAACAAGCAGTACATAGTTATTCCAGTTATTCCACTACTAGTTAACAACAAGTCCCTGTTTTTTTTGCAAAAAGACACAAATAACAACAAGCAGTACCTAGTTATTCCAGTTTTCCAACAACTAAAAAACACAACAAACCCATGTTTTTTAAAAACAACCGAAATTACAACAAGTAGTTATTACTAGTTCCAACATTTTCACAATCAAAAGAGCGCCCAAGTCCCTGATTACTTTTTCTTCTTCTATTTTCACCAGCTGAAGGGAACATAGTCTCTTGTCTTCGTCCTTTCTTTATTATGCGATTCAGAGGTTAAACACACGAAGCTTTGACATCATCGGGAAAATTCCACTCAGGAACATGAGGTACCAGAAAAATCGTGCGGTAGTAAGCCAATGCCCACTGCTCCATCAAATAATATTCTGAGTAAAACTCATGCAAATCGTCCACTCCTTTCTCTGCATGTCTCATGACAACAGCAATTGCATGCTCACGTGGATACTTGTCTATATCAAAATAATTGCAAGTACAAGTTTTCTCACCCAATTTAACCACATAATTTTTTTCATCTCTCCCATACACATTGTATATAAGCTCATAGTGGTTTAGCTCAATTACCGTTAACAACTTTTCAGTCTGACATCTCATGTGCAACAAACCATTAACATAAGGCACCAACATTTGTGAAATTGATACTTCACCAACACTCTTCATGTGTCTATTAAACCACTTAGAAACTTTTGCAATAATCGCATAAAGCATCAGTAATAACGAATACTTCCTCGCTTCTCTGAAAACACCATTGATAGATCCAACACAGTTTGTGGTGTCAATGTTGAATCTTTCCCCTGGAAAATAACATTTAGCCTATTTCTTCACATCAACACTTTCGTCTAGATACTCGTCTGCTTTAGGATACTTCTTTCTGAAAGCCTCATATAGCTTTATAAACTCAACCTCGGTGTAAGTTTGGGCACATTCTCTAAATTTCATTGCAAGCGTGTCTTTGTTAACACCATGAACATGTAACTTCACATTCTGTGACAAATGGTATATAAAATACACATGCTTAGAACTCGGATAGACTTCACCTACCGTCTTGATGATACTTGCATTTCGATCGGAAACAACCACAAGTTTAGGATCATCTGACACCACGGTTTTCAACATACTAAGAAACTACCTCCAACTTGCATCTTTATCTCCGTCGACTACCCCAAAAAGCGAGAGGGTAATTGTGATGGTCTGGATTCTGAGCTGTTGCAACAATTAGAACTCCACCATGAGCACACTTAAGGTGGGTTCCGTCCACGATGATAACCTTTCTCATCGCTCGAAATCCTTCGATGCAAGCTCCCAAAGTGATGAAAAGATACTTAAACTTTCCTTCCTCATCGCATTCTACACGTGTTACCGTACCTTCATTCACTTTCTTTAACATGTGCAAATAAGAAGGCAACATCATAAAACTCTCCTCCGGACAACTCCGCACATCAGCAACAGTTTGTTTTTTCCCCCTCAAAGCAGTAGAGTATGAAACCTTAACTCCAAATCTCCCTTGAACCAAGTTGATGAGATTTTTTGGACTCGAAGTGTCGAATACGCTTGGATAATCATCATGCAAAACATTCGCAACTAATCTTGGTGTGCCCTTTTGTTTGTCCTTCCTTGTACTCGTTGTGATCCGAGAGCACGTATGCATCTTCTTATACGTTCNCTGTAGGTTCTAACCGTAAAACAATATGAGTTCATCAACTTCGTAACTCGAACCATCCATGTACATGAACTTGCGCGACACTTTAACACGTATAATTCAGGTATAGATTTAACTATTTGGACCTCAAAACAGTTTAGATGCACAACTCTTTCTACTAAGTCTTTGAATGCATTCTTGCTCTCAAATTCCTGACCTACTCTAATATCAAGGCCATCTTCCCATTCCATACTAACAACCTCTNTCAAAATTTTCTTCATACTCAGCATCTTCACTTGTATCATTTTGACCTTGTGAATTGGAAGGACCATTGTCTTGTGAAATGTAAAGAACATTGTCTAACAATGCAAATTTTTCTGGTGGTTCACCAATTGTATTAATTGGATCACTGCCCTCATTTGGGAATCGATTACTTCCCATCCCCTCATTATTAAAATTAAATCCACTCCCTATGTCCTCTCTTACAGGTTGCAAAGAACTCTGGGTTTCTTGCTCCACATTCAAGATATTTCTGTTGTCCCCTCCCATTACATAACAAACCAAATCATCATCTCGAGTGATACATATTGGCCTCTTCTTAATTACGTTCAACGGATAATAACTTATCTTCAACTTCGTCGTATCCCCATTTAACATCATCATCTCGCATATTTTATTACACAACAAAGACTATGTTAAATCTTCCACCATTATCGAGTAAAGATACAGTTCTTTTTTATTCCATAGTAACTCGTCTTCGTCTCCCGAATAAAATCCTCCATAGTCAAAAATGAGAAATGTACCTCGCCTTTTTTCCATTATCCTCTGCAATATTTTTAAAAAAATATTAGTAGTTATACCAGTAAACATAGTTAAACCTAGTTATCCTAAGTTATACCAGTCAACATAGTTAAACCAATTTATCCCAAGTTAAACCAATAAACGTAGTTAAACCAAGTTACCCCAAGTTATACTATTTCGCAAGCAAAAGTGTTCCTTAGCACGAATTTCACATATGAAACCACAATTTTATGGGTTAATACCTTGTTTGACTATTACAACACGTAATTTCAGCTATGGGTGCCTTAAGATTCGTCAAAATCTCTAAAACTAAACTAATTCACTATTTCAAATCCCTAAATTAAAGAAAGAAGAATATGAAGATTAAGAAGAAGATGAAGAAGAAGATGCAGAAGAATAAGAAGAAGAAGTACCTGGATGAGTAGGGAATCCGAGCTGAGCTGGAGTAAAGATTCGAAGATGAGAGGAAGAAGAAGGTCGATGTGGAGGCTTTGGGTTGGGGAGGGATGGATTGGTTGGTCCGATTTTCGTCGATGGAATTTCTTTCTTTCTTTATTTATTTATTTGTTTTAGTTAATTGGAAGGGCAAAATCGTCCCTTCATAAATTCATTAATGAAGAGGGTTATGAGAGATTGCTTTATCAACTTGAACTTGTTTTTTAATGAAAAAGGCCAGAAGAGATTATCAACCGAAGGAATTTTTAGTGAGATATAGTGGTGTCAAACGGAACGGCCCACGTTCATTTGACCCTTCTTATAATAGCAGGTTGATGCTAAATTCATAGACAATTAGCAGTATATTTAAATCCGCATCCGCATATTTTTTGGTTTAACATATCTATTTGTGAACACTTTATTTATATTTAAATTATATAAAAATTAAAATATAAATATCTAAATTTTTAAATTTTGTAACTTAATTTAGAGAAAATAATATAAATATATAAATATTATAAGTATTTTAATTTTATACACTAAAATTGTATGTTATATTATATAATTTATAAATTATAATTTATTAAATTCATAAAATATTTATAATTTAATTATTTTTTATATAAATTAGTAGTTTGCAAACTGATCCGCCAATCTGCGGACAAAAAATCGTTAAATTTGCGGTCTGTGATAGGTCAACCTGTGAGGCTCGCCTTTAAATATACATAAAATATTTTGTCCAAATCTACACCATAGTGGTTCAGATTGGGCCAAACCACCATTTTAACACCTCTGGTGGGATATGTGTTTAAAAAGTTAAATAAAATTAACTAGAACTTTTAATTTTCAATTTTTTTTCTTCTAAACTTTCTATATTTGCTCAACGAATCATTTAATTGCGGGTTGATAATTTTTTGCCCCTAAATTTCTACTGTCCAAATTATTTCTTCTAAATTATATGGGTGAAGTTAATTTTATACAAACTTTTATATTTGCTTCTTAAATCCCCTAATTACTTAATCAAATTATTTTCCCTATCTAATTAAATCCACTAATCCGGATATTAGATTTATAAATAGTATTTTGAAATTGCATTTTGAATATAAAGTGATCTAAAACCAAATTGACTCTAATTATTCATAATTGATTTATGAATTTTGAAGTTAGGGTAGTGAAACTGTTAGAATCGCTCCTTCTTTATTCATAATTGATTCCAAAACATTTGATGTATAAAAGTAGCTTCAATTATACATTGAGACAAACAAAAAGGTCATATAAGTAATGCCATAGATCAAGAAAGATGGTGGCTTTTGTGCGAAATTTTTTAAGCCCTAATCAGATAAAATGAGCAAAGCAACGAGCTTTCTGTCAGAAGTTTCAAAGAATATGAATCTTATTCAACGAGGAAAGAGGCCAAGAGTATATACAAGATTGATTAAACCTAACTGTGAACATTAAAGTCTAATCTACCCTTAAGTATATACAATTATTACTAACACCCCCCTCAAGATGGAGCATGAAGATCACAAATGCCCATCTTGAGCTTGAAATCTTCAAATTCAACTCGCCCAAGAGCCTTCGTTGTAATATCGGCTAGCTGTGCTTTTGTGGAAACATGTTGCGTTGCTATAGTATCATTTTGAACCGAGTCCCAAACAAAGTGAAAATCAAGCTCAACATGTTTTGTGCGCTCGTAAAATACCAGATTCGCGACAATATGTATGGCTGCCTGGCTGTCGCAGTATAAGGTAGTAGGGGCAAAAGTATCGATACCTAGTGCCGAGAGAAGCCGTTTGATCCATATTATTTCACGAGTCGTATACTGCATTGATCGATATTCCGCTTCAGCTGATGAACAAGAGACAATCTTCTACTTCTTTGTTTTCCAAGAGATAGGTGAATTGTCTAACTGAATGATGTATTCGGTCAAGGAATGGTGAGTAACGGGACAACTTGCCCAGTCGGTATCACACCATGCCGTAAGAACAAGAGGTGAGCCAGCCCGCAATAGAATACCTTGTTTGGGGTTCGATTTCAGGTAATGAACAACACGAATAGCCGCATCCTAATGAGCTTGCTTTGGATGCTGCATGAATCTTGTAAGGATATGGATCGCATATGCAAGATATGGTCGCGTGACCGATAGATAAATTAAGCGGCCTACAAACTTGCGGTATCGAGTTGGTTCTTGTATTTCCTCACCATCTGCCAATTCCAAATGATGATTTTGCTCAATTAAGAAGGAGCTAGGCCGAGAACCAAGTAAGCCAAGTTATGAGATTATGTCCAACGTGTATTTATGTTGGCATAGGTAGATACCACGAGGACTCCGAGCCACCTCTCTACCCAAGAAATATTTGCATATTCCACGATCTTTCATATAGAAGCAAGTATTGAGATATTTCTTGAAGACTTGAATCGCCAAGAGAGATTTCCATGTGACAATCAAGTCATCAACATAGACAAGAACATGCAATCTAGTATCACCTCGGGTCAGTATAAAGAGAGAGTAATCTGAACGATGCTGTATGAATCCATAAAGAAGCAACGATTTTGTTAACTTATCAAACCAACACCTAGGTGCTTGGCGGAGACCATAAAGGGATGTGCGAAGACGACAAACCTTAGAAGAGTCATTTGTGCGGAAACCCGGAGGAAGTTTCATGTAAAGTTCTTCAGCTAACTCCCCATGGAGGAATGCATTGTGAAAATCCATCTGATGGATTTCCCAATTCTTTGCAGCGGATATATCAAGCACAGTTTGAACCATAGTCATTTTGGCTACCGGGGCAAAAGTTTCCTCACAATCACGCCCTTCTACTTGCTTGTTTCCTAACACAACCAAACGAGCTTTGTACCATTCAAGACTGCCATCGGATTTATACTTAATTGCATAGACCCACTTACAACCGATGGCTTGTTTGCCTTGGGGGTAGCGTCTCAATCGTCCATGTTTGGTTGTCTTTGAGGGCTTTAATTTCAGCTTGCATAGCCCGACAAAAATTGTCATATTTGACAGCTTGAGAATAGTGCTTCGGGATAGAACCATATGTGATAGAGTCGAGATATGCATAGTGAGATGAGGAGAATCCGGTGTTGGTCATATAATGTACCAATGGATAAAGAGTTTCAAAAGTTGTATTCATCACATAATCAGCCAATTTCACTGGCTCTGTGCGCTGTCGCTGACCTCGACCAAGTGGGACAGCAGCTAGCGGAGGAGATTGTACCTCTGGTTCCAGAATCTAATCATTAATCAGTGCTGGAGTTTCATGTACATTAGCAGCCGTAGGTAATGGTGATGGAGCCGTGACCGTGACAGGATCTGGAGCAGGCATGGGAGTTGGTGATGTTGGAGTCATGGGCACTGCTGGAATCACTTGAAGATAAGAATCTTCTTCATAATAGTATGTAGAAGAAGGTGATGGAGTTGTCAAGACTGGTTTTGGAGAATCATTCATAGTGGCATAAGGGAATTGATTTTCACAGAAAATAAAATCCCGAGAAACTGTGATTTTTCCAGTTTCAATATCATAGACCTTCCATCCCTTTTGTCCAAAAGGGTAACCGATGAAAATAAAATTATTGATGCGGCTTGAAAACTTGTCTTTGGTACGGTTCTGATTATGAACAAAACAAAGACTGCTAATGACCCGAAGATGAGAAGGCGATGGAGATTGTGAGTACAAGACCTCAAATGGCGTTTTGCCTTTCAATGTCGAAATGGGTGTTCGGTTGATGATATAACCAGCAACTAAGACACAATAACCCCATAATTGAAGAGGAAGTGATGCTTGAAACCATAATGCTTGCGCGATGTTGAGAATATGTTGATGTTTCCTCTCAACCCGACCGTTTTGTTGTGCGTACCGATGCAAGAAGTTTCATGTAATATGCCATGTTCCTTAAAGAAATTGCGCAGAGAGATGAACTCATTTCCGTTGCACTCCAAACAACTTTAACTTGTTTCTAAAATTGTCTTTCAACCATTGTTATAAACGATTTTAGTTGTGTTGGAGCTACCTGTTTATTTGGAAGCAAATAGATCCATACAGCACGAGAATAATCATCCAAAATGGTTAAGAAATAAGTAGAACCTTACATAGTCGGTGTCGATAAGGACCCCAAAGATTGTAGTGAACAAGTTCAAAAACACTAGTCGTTTTATCTAAACTGGTTGGAAATGAATCACGTGATTGTTTTGTGCGAATACAAAACTCACACGCTTTATGATCAAAAGTGTTACTACTTAAATCTGAAAGAGAAAAAAGATCCAAAGCTTTCGAAGATAAATGTCCCAAACGACGATGCCATAACTCAGCTGAATTCTCACTTGTGATATGCAACACTGTTGAAACATCCATGGTCCAAAAGAAATACAAGCCATGTTGTTGTTTAGCCGCTCCAGTCAACGTCTTCGTAATGCATTCCTGAATCACACATAGAGCATCATTAATCTGAAATATGCAGGCTCTATCACGAGCCAAATGAGAGACTGAGATCAAATGGAAATGAAAGCCATCAACAAAGTACACGTTCTGTAACGTGAGAGTAGAATTAAGCAATATTGTTCCTTGTTTGGTCGAGACTGTATAATGACCACTAGGAAGTTTGATGGAGACCAGAGACATATCAAGCAATGTATGAAAAGAATTCATAGACCCGATCATATGATTTGTAGCTCTGGTATCGATGATCCAAGAAGAAGTAGGAGTCATACCTGAAAGTTTCGTTGATGGATGATTGTTTCACTCATTGAGAAGAGTGACTAAGCTCTCCCACTGCTGATTGATTAAGCTACTAAACCCAAGACGATCTGAATTAACAAGCATAGCAGCAGCTGGTTTTGGAGAGGCGGTGATAATAACATTTGCACGAGCAGGTTCAGGACGTCGTCCATTGTTACAAGACAAAGACAATGAGGAAGAAGACCCGCCATGAGGCTTAGTTAGATCAATCCACCACTCCAAATAACGAATTTTTTGGAAGCAATTCTCTGTCAAGTGACCGGTTTTACCACAAACAGAACAAATAGGTCTAGATCTTGATGGTAAACGAGAACATGGTGATGCTTGAACCGCAAAACTGGCCTCTTTTATCTGTGTAGACTGCAAGTAGGCAGACAATTTGGACTCTTCATCTTGGATTAGAACATTGTATGCTTCATCTAACGATGGCAAGGGACTTCGGGAGAGAAATGCGGACTTGACTGGTCCGTACACAACATCATCTAAGCCCATCAAAAATTGGTGAAGCTTATCCTCCTCTATCTCATTATGTACTTCTTCCATAGTCTTTGCTTGGTGATAGTCAGCAAGGCTGGTCCACAACTGAGTTAATTTGCCATAGTAGGCTTCCATAGGAAGTCCTTTCTGATGACAATTTGCCAATTCACTCTTCAAGCATTGAACACGCTGTCCATTACACACAGAGAATCGCGTTTTGATATGTTTCCAGAGATCATGAACGATTTCATGGTGAGTGAGAGAGGTGCAGAGTTTGTCATCAATAGTTAGCTTGAGCCATGAGATAACCATAACATTATTAGCACCCCAGTCTTCTGCATCTTCATCATCGTATGGTGGTTTTGGAATGGAACCATCATAGAACCCAAATTTCTTCCTTGCTTTCAAGGCTAGGCGAATGTTAGTGGCCCATTCATCGTAATTGGGACCAAGAAGAAGCGGTTGTGAGATGACAGTTTCGAGATTATCACTTGGAGACAAATCGGAGGGGTCAATAGTCTTCCTGGTCCTTGTCGCACGAGGAAGAACAATATCAGTCATGGTGAATCGTGAGGTAAAAGAGGAGAAGAGAAAGAAAGAAAAGAAAATTACGAAACAGAGCAGAGGTTCTCTGAATCATTATAGGGATCGTAAAAGAACATACTCAACCTTTGTATTTGTGAGTAACTGCTCTGATACCATGTCAGAAGCTTCAAAAAATATGAATCTTTCTGTGCATTCAACGAGCCAAGAGGCCAAGAGTATATACAAGATTGATTAAACCTAACTATGAATATTAAAAGTCTAATCTACCCTTAAGTATATACAATCATTACTAACACTTTCGTTCAAAAATGAGTACAAACAAAAGGTTTCGAGTCAAGCAAACAAATCTTCATCACCAAAACGATTAATCAATTGAATTATAAAAAACCCCAAAAGTTACACAATGATACACAATATTTTCACTATCACAAACGGTGGTGAATCAATTGAATTTGTCTGCTTCACATATTCTTCTTCATCGAGTTTCAATGTTTTGACCAGAAATATTGTTAGATGGTTTAATCTCAAAACGCAATTTCAAAACACTATTCATTAATCTAATATCGCAATTAGTGGATATAATTGGTAGATAAATAATTTGATTAGAGTAGTTTAGGGGATTTATAGAAACATATATGAAAGTTTATGTAAAATTAACTTCATCCAATCGTTAGCCCTTATTGCCAAAACTCTATGGTTAAATTTCAATTTTAGGGGGTGTATTCAATATGATATTTGGGTGTATTTGAAGTGATTTATGTTTGGTAGAGTTTTAAGGGATTTAAAGTAATTTTGGAGAAATTCATATGACTAATTATAAAACTCTCTACAATTCCACATAAAACCAAGGGATTTGAAACTTTGTATATTGAACAACAAAATCCACAACTTAAAATATTTCTAATAACACTGGATTTTATGTGACTTTTTAAAGTTCTTGTTTGAATAACATTGAATTTCATATGACTTTTTAAAATTATTGTTTGAATAACACTGAATTTGTCATTTTAATACAAATCCTTCCAAATCCTCCCAAATGTCATATTGAATACACCCTTTTAGTCTATAATAAATCATTTGTTCTTAGTTTGTTTGTAATACTTGAAAATTTGCACTATTTTAAATATCTAACTTATTATAATATATAAATTATTATTTCTTTTGTTTGGGTTTTAAATGACGATTTCAACATATTTGAATTGATTATGAGTAAGGAAATTAACGAATTTAATAGTTCGTTAGCGAGTATTTTTTTTATAGCATCGTTTATTATTATAATTAATTATATTAAATGTGTTTTATTATGAATATTGTTGTATTAATATGATTAGACGTTAAACAAATTAACATTTTGGTAAAGAAATTTCTGTTCCATCGGATCTAAATGTAAGATGTTGGCTTACATACATGAAAAACTATCTGAATAGTTTGGAAGGAGTTCTCAAAATGTGGAAAGGAGAGTATTGAAATTAGTGGCTTTTCTCTCGAAGTGTATGCTATGACATGTTTTAGTTTTAACTTAGCAATTGTAGACATAAGAAATATGAACAGTTGTATCTACAGTATAATATGCATATGTTCCCAGGAGATGAGTTCAGTTCTACAAAAATGGCATTAATCATCGACGTTTGCGCTCAGCCGTGGGAGGTAATTTTTCTGATGGACCGGTCGGAAGTTTACGGCCAATCTTCTTTTCCAACCGTTTCTTTAATTCTCTCAATATCCGAATCTGTTGTAGCTTCTCCGGCGACAGTTTATCCCAATAGATTCCTAAACAAAGAAAGGATCAGCCTTTAAAGAACAATGGGCAATGGAGAATTAATCCATGAACTCAAAGAAAGACCTTGCGGTTTCGGGATTGGTGTATTTGTGAAAATAACTCGAGTAGGAGTACATATAATATCTACAGGAACATCATGAATCGCTAGTTTCTCAATTGGTATATCATCCACGAGCTGACAATCATGTACTGCAAAAAAAGAAGTAGAAAAATTCAGGAGATACAAAGATTAAGAAAGATATATGATACAAATTTAATACTATTATTTGTATATATACTTGTTGTAACAACGAGTGTTGAATCATCAATAGCTCCCATGTAACGCAACATTCCATATTCAAGTTCCGCGAAACCCTGAAAACATATATCATATAGTTGGTTAGGGTTGGGCATTTTACCCAAATCCGAAACAGAAAAAATCAGAACCAAAAAGTTCTTAGAATGTTCTAGTTTGGATGGCCGATTTGAAGTGGACCTGAACTGAAACACGAGTGGATATCGAAAAATCGAATGTATTTTATATATAAGTAGTTTTGATCGAGTAATTCAGATTTTTGGTTGAGTATTTCAGGTTTTCGGTCTGGGTTATTCGGATAATTCGAGGTTTAATTGGATTTTGGAACCGAATAAACCGAACCGTAAACCCAAAATATAAGATCAAAAATCCAAATCAACCAAACCGAAAAAATCTCGGTTTCATGTTGGGAAACCGATCCAAACCCGAATAAACTTGATTCAAATCCAAACCGAAATTTACTCGGTTCCTATTTGAATCTTATATAGCCTGATCCGAAAAACCCCAAACTCGAATTACCCAAACTAAAACAGAACAGAACAGAACCGAATGAAAGTCCAACTTAAAAAAGGAAATTGAGCGTGACTTGTGCTAATGTTAACAAATACCTCTCCTTTCCCTAATCGAGCACCAGTTAGTGGATTAACCGCAACAGAGCCAATAACAATAAGATCTACTTTGATTTTCTCATCAAGACCAATCGCTCTTCCATACTTGGCTACTCCTACAGATGTACAAGCTTCATTGATCGTTTCAGGTTTCATCAAATCAGATTCTAGTACAGAGAAGAACCCTGTTCTTAACCTAGGTTGTGGAGTCAACAACTTCTTATCACCTTCAATTTCAGAACACACTCTGATTCAATCTCAAAACTAAACAAAAACTTTCAAGAATCTATATGATGATGCAACTAACCAGAAAGTGTAAGAAACCTGATTTGTTTTTGAGGTGAATCTGGATTAACCTTAACGACCTTAGACATTCGAAATGCTTCAAGCTCAGATAACTGCAAGAAGGAGAAGTCAAAATTTGTTCAATTTTTAAACAAAACATTAGAAAGTGAAGCAAATTTGTGTACTTTATTAGCAGCAGTTGAAGCACCGACGAAATTAGGGATTCGATGATGAACAGGTCTAGGGTTCATAGAGTAGTTCTTAGCTTCCATTAGATCCCAAATTTTCTTACGAATTACCCATTTCCATGCTTTCGGGTCACTATCTGGATCCGATTCCCTCGCTATCTCTGCCATATCTTCCATCGCCGCCGCGTCAAGGCTCAAACGCTCAGACTCGTAAGCTACATCGTCGAAAGCGACGCCATCTCCACTCTTCGATCCGATTTTGGAGAAATTCCTCAGTCGTAGACGGATTTGTGCGGGGAGAAAATTCGGTTTCTGGGAACTGTAGAAGAGATTGAATTGAAAACGAGGATTAATCGCAAATCCTTGTGATAATCGTATCATCATCGGATGATCCATTTTTCGAAAAGTCTCAGCTTTTAGTCAGTGTTCTTCTTTAATAGATAAGAAATCAACGGTCTGGATGTTAAAAAGAAAAAAGAAATCAACGGTTCAGATTATTTTATTCGGTTCCCGTTGAAAAATACTCTCCTCCATTAAAAAAGGTTTTCAGTATACAAATTTCTTTTTTTACTATTTTAGATAAAGAAAATTTAGAAGCTAAGATGGGCTTTTATCGGCCCAAGTCCATATCATACGTACACGTAGTCTCCATCTTTTGCATCTGACGGTTTATAAAGCGAGTGTAGTTTCGTGAACAAGTAGAGCGCGTGATTCTGACTATAAGAGAGCGGGATTGACGAAATTCAAAATTCAAAATCTCTATTAGAGACTTCTCAACTTCTGTTATTCGCTTTAATATCTGAGTTCGCAATTTATGGTGAAAGAGAGATTCTCAAACTCTTTCGTTGGATATGGATATGGATTTTCATGGAATGAAGAGGAAAGATCTTCAAACTCTCTGCAAAAAGCATGGAATCCCTGCAAATCTCAAGAACATTGAGATGGCTAATAGACTCGCTTCTCTTTTCAAGGTATATCGCAATGATCCTAATCTATTTTTTGTTTTGTTTTCTCGTAATCAGAAAGTGAAATCCAGAGACATAGTGATTGTTTTTTCGGATCTGATCATTTCGTCGTGTTAATTTTGTTTTGTGTGTGTTTTAACGTAGAAGGAAACGGTAATGGAAACGGATGTTTCTCCTGAGGATTTGGTTGAAGCTGATGAAAACAATGCTAAGAAAGTAAGTTTCAGCCCTGAGATCGAAGTTTTCGAATTCACTAAGTCTGTTAAAAAACGTCAGCGAAAGAGCGTTAGATCGCGTAGCCAAGGTAAGCGAGTTGTGGATAAGGGGATAATAACTGTCGCTGGATCGAACGAAAATGAGTCAGGCACAAGCAAAGGAATTGTCCCAAGGAGGTCGAAACGAAATTGCTCTGGTAATAGTACTCAAGAAGGCTGTAAAGTATCAGATTTGATGGCTCAGGATGGATTGTCTGGAGAAATCCAATTTGAAAAGGTTGGGAGGCGATCCAAACAGCTGGCAGGTAATATTTCAGAATCGTTCGTGGATGGTATGACATCAAAGGCAGGAACTTTGTTACCTTCTAAGAGATCAAAACGACTTGTAGACTCTGATGATAATGTGACGGAGGTATCTGTGGATTTAGAGGTTCAGGAAACAGGAAAACACCATAGGGAGGATATGCAAGATGATTCTAAAGTTGAAAAGGTTCCTAGAAGATCTAAGCGATTTGTGAATGATAGTAAGACTGATACTCAGGATCTAAAAAGGTCATTAAGGGTTAGAACTATTGCTGCAAAACCATCTGTATGTTCTGTTAAGGAATGCAAAGAAGAAAGAAAGACTAAGGACTCAAAAAGATCTGCAGTACTTAATAGCCAAGAAGATGAGCTTGTCGAGAATATAACAAAGGAGCTTTTGATAGATTGCAAGGTTGTAAAATGCCCTAGGATGAAAGTTCAGAATGTTTCTAAAGTTGAAATGGTCACTCGGCGTTCTACGCGAATTGAGAACAAAGTTCTTATCCCCTTGGTGGATGAAAATGTTAAAGTTGTGAAACATGATGATCTGGAAGTAGAAAAGGCTCCAAAACAGTCTAGGAAACTTGAAAAGAGTGTTAGTGAACTCCTAGTAGATTATCAAGTGCAAACGGCTGATAATACAGCGGGTCAAGAAATGAGTACTTCACCAAAAAGATGTTTAGTTATTGAATCTGAAGGAGATGAAGCCTCTGTTGATAATTCAAAGAAATTCAATGTGAATGATGAAACGCAACTCAGTGTTAAGGCTACAAAAGTAGTTGAAGGGAATCTGGTTGGTAAAATGACGGATGAAACTCTTGTTAAATCATCGAAAAGAGTTACTAGAAGCATGAAGCGGGATAGATCAGTACAGCCAGGGATAGACGTAGAAACTGCATCAACTCAGGACGATATAACGTCAAAAGAACTTTTTGAAGAGTACGCTCAGTTTGCAGTTGACGCTAACGTGGAAGCTAAAGGCTCTTCCAAGAAGGCAAAGACAATGAACCAAGAACGCATTGAGAATAAACCACAGAAAATAATTGAGGACTCAACTTCTTCCTCCAAAACAAAAGTTGCAGAATCTGTTATGTTTATTGAGAATGGTTTGGATTCTGCTCCGGAAAAATCAGTTGACAGTCAAAAAACTAACCCTCAAAAGTTGAATTCTGCACTTATGGAAGGAGAATGCAAAGAGAAACTTGAGTGTGTCACAGTTTCAACGTCTGTGATTGAGGAGGAAAAAGAGGAAGTATCATCACACTCTGTACTTCTTATCAAGAGCTTATTACCTGCTTCGGTCAAACTGGCAGCAAGCAGCCCTAAAGCTGAACTACTCACTGGTCATATCCGTCTTAAGGATATTGCTTCAACAGTGACTGTTGAGGAGGAAGATACCAAAGCCAAGGGCGAAACCGTTATACTCTCTCCTAGATCTGAGCGTAAGGAGTATAACTCTGCAGCTAACTTAGCAAAAGTAGAAGGTATATATATAAGTTTGAGTCGTTTTGATTTGAACTATTTTTTCACTTCTCTGGCTAACTAACTTTTTTCCCCTAATCTCTGCCTGACTCTAAAACACAGTAACCCTGGAAAACTCAGCTGAATGTTGCAAAGAGATTCACTTAAGCAATGAAGATAAGAAGGGTTCCTTAGAGAACGAAGTACAAGCAGACAATTTACCTGGAAATTTTTCTGAATGCAACACTGAGAATAGCATTCCAGAAGAAGAAATGGAGATTAGCAAGGTTGGTAGTATGGGTGTTGGTAATTGTGTAAAACTAGAGCCAGAAGAAGCAGGAAGGGCTAATGTGGAAGCTAGAGGCTCTTCCAAGCAAATGAAGACAGTGAGTCAAGAAGACTCAAAAGACAAGCCACAAGGAATGGTTGTGGACTCACCTTTTACGTCTGAAACCAAAGCTACAGAACCTGTTATGGTTTCTGAGAATGTCTTCGATTCTACACTAGACTCTTCCGTTGATAGTTCATCAAGAAGAAACACTAAAGAGGTGCATGTGGAACTTCTGGATGGAGAAGGTGAAGAGAAACGAGAGCAAGACACAGCTTTGAAGACAGTGAATCAAGAATCCTTAAAAGATAAGCCACAAGGAATGACTGAGGACTCACCTTCTAAGTCTGAAACCAAAGTTACAGAGGCTGTTACGATTTCTGAGAATGTCTACGTTTCCACAATGGAAACTTCAGTTGATACTTCATCAAACACTAAAGAGTTGCAAGTGGAACTTATGGAAGGAGATCGTGAAGAGAAACGAGAGCAAGATACAGCTTTGAAGACAGTTAATCAAGAAAACTTAGAAGATAAGCCACAAGGAATGGTTAAGGACTCGCCTTTTACGTCGGAAACCAAAGCTACAGAGGCTGTTATGATTTCTGAGAACGTCTTCGTTTCTAGAATGGAAACTTCAGTTGATACTTCATCAAGAAGAAAAACTAAAGAGTTGCGCGTGGAACTTATGGAAGGAGCTTTTGAAGAGAAACGAGAGCAAGACACAGCTTTAAAGACAGTGAATCAAGAATGCTTAGAAGATGAGCCACAGGGAGTGGATGAGGACTCGCCTTTTACGTCGGAAACCAAAGCTACAAAGGCTGTGATGATTTCTGAGAATGTCTTCGTTTCTACACTGGATACTTCAGTTGATACTTCATCCAGAAGAAACACTATAGAGTTGCATGTGGAACTTATGGAAGAAGATCGTGAAGAGAAACGAGAGCAAGACGCAGCTTTGAATACAGTGAATCAAGAATGCTCAGAAGATAAGTCAGAAGGAGTGGATGAGGACTCGCCTTTTACGTCTGAAATCAAAGCTACAGAACCTGTTATGGTTTTTGAAAATGTCTTCGTTTCTACACTGGAAACTTCAGTTACTATTTCATCAAACACTAAAGAGTTGCATGTGGAACTTATGGAAGGAGATCGTGATGAGAAACAAGAGCAAGATACAGCAGCTGCGGATGCAATGAATCAAGAATGCTTTAAAGATAAGCTGCAAGGAATGGTTGAGGACTCGCTTTTGACATCCGAAACCAAAGCCACAGAATCTATTATGATTTCTGAAAATCTTTTTGATTCTACATTGGAAACTTCAGTTGATATATCACTAACAAGAAACACTCATGAGTTGAAAGTGGAACTTATGGAAGGGGAATGTAAAGAGAAACGAGGTCAAGACACAGCTTCGATGGCGGCTGTTAAGGAAATAGAGGAAGTATTGTCACTTTTTGATTTAACAGTTGTTGCCAAGGAGGAAATCCCTGACCATAGCTTTGTAGCTAAGTTAGCAGAAACAGGAGGTACATACACGTTACACTTATTCATTTGGCTTGAGTTAACTTTTTTGTACTTTTATGGTTGACTAATTCTTTTCTAATCGACGTTACTTCTAAATGTCTAATCACAGCGACTGTGCAAGATCCAGCTGAATGTTGGAATGAGATTCAACCAAGCAAAGATGATGAGAGAGGTTTCCTAGAGAAGGATTTAGAAGCACCAACTTTACATGAAAACTTCTCCGAAATCAATTCAGAAGAACAAGTGGAGACTAGTAAGGTTGATTGTAACAGTAATGGTCATTATGTAATTCTGCAGTCAGTGGATAAGGTCAATGATGAGTCAACTGTATTCACTACCCCAGAGAAGAACTTATTCTTGGTGGAACAACTTACCGAAAATGGAAAGACATGTGCAGCAGTGACTTATCACAATGATGAAGCAGTAGAGTTTAATGCTGTTGTTTCCACAACTCCTAAACAAGTTTTACAGATGGGTGATGGAGTGATAGATGAGACCAGAAAGGACGAAAAAAATACAGCCACTGACATTCCAGATGAATCTGATGTTACCAATGAAGAAGAAGGTATAGTTGTTGAGCTTCATGATGAGCCTCTCATTGAAACTAGTCCACTGAGACAATCCAGTGTGGAAGATTTCAAAGGAGATGAAGACAATAGGACTGTTAATCTCCATTTTGTATCTGGAACTTACACTAGCTCGCAGAGACATGAACTCTTAAGAACTCCTGTATCAAAAGGAGCAGAGATTAGTACAGTAGGAAAAGTTACAGAGTCTCTTGTTTTCACTGGTCTGGAAGAGAGACATGAGCTTTCTGGAGATAAAGGTAGAGAATTGTGTGGTGTTAGTAGTATTTTCACTACTGTTGAAAAACATTTACTGCTTGAAGAGAATGTAGCTGTTAAGTCTCATGCTACTGAGAGCCAATCTCTTATGAGAGACTCTGAACAACACGATGCTGAAGATAAATACAGAGAGATCAAGGATGTTTTCATTTCCCCAGAAAGAAGACAACTTTTGGGAAACTCTGAACCACACAATACTGGAAAGCAAGATAGGCACGAGTATGGTAGTAACACTGTTGCTGATTCAAGCAGTAACAGCCATGAGTTTAATAATGTTGAGCAAGAAACTTCATGTGCAGAGTTTATGACACAAGAGACATCCAAGCAAAGCAGAGAGCATTCTCTACAAGTTGACTCAGATCTTCTTGATTTTGACATTGAGGAGGCAGAGACAATAATGGAAACAGATTCAAATGTTTGCCTGAGTTCATATGTTCTTGCCTTACCAGCTAAAGGTACTTGTGAGACAATTGATGAAATTTCTAGCCACCTTGAAGTTACTAGAACCTGTTCTATGGTGTCTGGTGAGCAGCTTTTATCAATATAATATAAATTAGTATTTAGTTGAATTTAAATTCTCATAACTATTTCTTAATCTCGGAAATGCAGAAGAAGGAATCATCAGTCCCTCTACGAACATTCATCAGATAAACAATGCATTACAGGAACTGGCTTTAACAGGTAATTAGCAAATTAATTACTTGAAGATTAAGTTTAATTATTATCTAATCATTTTTAGATAATAATGAAGGAGACAAGCTTATAGAAGCAAATAGCATTCAAAGAGACTACAAAGGAAATCTCAAGTTGGACTCTCCAAATGGCTCTAATGTTACTCCAAAGACAAGCACATATCTCAAAGATGAATCAACTAGTCCAATTGCTACTGTTTTTGGTAAGCAATTTCTAAGTGATACTTACTAATTACTGCTACATTCTCGTTAATTCTCACAGAGAATGTGTGATTTGTAATAGATCTCGTGTCTCTTAGATGATCTTGAGTAACATCTCTCATGATTTTGAAATAGCTGCAGGTGAAGAAATGGTTAAGAGAGAAGCAACTCAAAGTCCGGAGGATGTGAACATTGATGAAACAAGTAAGTTATCTGAGAAGCAAGTAAGTAGAAGAAGAGAACCAATTTTGATTTATGGAACACAAATCAAATCTAAACTCCATGACATGAAAGAGAATGTGCTGAACTCAAAGATTGTGGATAATCTTAACGTAACAGCTTTAAGAACATCAAAGAGACAACCACTTCAAGAGTTGAGGAAGATGAACTAGAAGAAGACTCATTTGCATATCTCATGCTCCATTGTGTGATTTGAGAAACCTTTCGTGATTTATATATCACTACTAAACTCTTAACAACATTTTTAATTTTTTTGTGTGTTTCTTATGCACTTATGCATCTTTGAATAGCTAAAGCCCTTCTTGATTTCTCATGTTGCATTGATAGTTCGATAAGACTCGGTCTATATAACCAATCCTTATAATACAAATTCATGGAGTCAAATTCCATTTAAATACACTTCTCAAAACCACTTCCCTAATAAGATATATATTATATATAGAAAACTTGGTCCAACTACATTATTTTATCATTTAATCTTTGCATCGTAACAAACCGGTTCAATAGTTTAAACTCTAAGTTTGCATTCACATGAACGGCCAAATTTGAATGAATAATGTAATAACACTAAACCACTTTTATCTTTCCAAGAATTTTACTAGACGCAATCTAACAAACTTCTCTCAATATGTTTTTCATGACAACCAGATTGAATGGACCTAATCCGGCCCATTAGTCCCTAAATTAACCCATTAAAGCATAAACGTTAAAATTCCTCCCGATTAAATTTACAATAATTATACTTAATACCCACTAATTATTTCACAACAAGTGTCTAATGGGTTTCCTACGTAATTACTTAGCCTATTCACTTTACCATTTATAATCGTAACAGTCAAGTCCCAAGTGTCACTATATAAACTCTCTCCAAGACCATCACAAACCACAGAGCAAATTAACCAAACTCACTTCCTAAATCTGCAGATAAAAATGGCTACTAAACCAAGTTTCTTGATTACCTTCATTGTAATGCTAATGATGGCTTCTTCCATAGTGATAACAGCTCGACCTCTCATGAAACCAACCATGGAAGATGCATCTTCTCCTTCCACAAGCCTTACCTACCGGCTCAGGCTTGATGAAGGAACAGGTTACTGTTGGGACTCACTGATGCAGCTTCAACACTGTTCTGGAGAGCTTATCATGTTCTTTCTCAATGGTGAGACTTTCATTGGTCCTGGATGTTGCACTGCTATAAGAACCGTTAGATTAAAGTGTTGGCCTACTATGATTGGTGTTCTTGGTTTTACTGCTCAAGAAGGTGATATGCTTCAAGGTTATTGTGATGATCATGATGGTGATGATGATCATCATGCTCTTGCCTCTTCACCACTCTCTCTGTCTGTGAAGTTCAAGCCTATTGAATGATTCATGTTACTCTCCTTCCTATGTTTTCTTTTGCTATGAATCTAATCCTTATGTAAAACTGGAGACGAATGCTTAGAATAATATAATCTTCTTTTACTTTTCAAATT
>OVBE01000334.1:0-54098 GCA_900406425.1 Iberis pinnata
CTGATAATTTTCTCATATAAAAACGTGAGTTAGACTCTTGATGAGTTAATTAGAGTACATTGTATATAATTAACTTTATATGAGTTAGATCTCGTTCCAAATAAACATGTTAGGTTTAAAGTAACCATAAGACAATATACATCTCGATAGCATTATCAATTCTCATTCNAATTCTCATTCGATAAAGTGGATACATACATTTTATTAATATTCACTTTGGATTCAAAAGAGGATCTTTATTTAAACATTTTATATAATTCACATTTGTCAATGATTTGTGGTTTAGGGTTTACTAACAAATATAAAAAGGGACGTTAACCCAACCCTAAACCCTTACTATTCTGATAATTTTCTCATATAAAAACGTGAGATAGACTCTTGATGAGTTATTTAGAGCACATTGTATATGATTAATTTTATATGAGTTAGATCTCGTTCCCAATTCTACATGTTAGGTTTAAAGTTACCGTAAGACAACATACATCTCGATAGCATTATCAATTCTCATTTATAAAAATAGTGATTTCAACACTTATTATAGTGTTAGTTAGAGATTCTCTAAAAAATATAAAAAGTTACTTAGATTACATTCGACTATTAGTTTAGCTTTTTTCCTTGTATATAAATGTAAGATGTTTTGAGGTTAATTAATGTAAATGCATATGTTTAGCCGAGCAAGAGTAATAAATTTATATTTGTAAAATTAAGTTATAGTCAAAAGTTTTTTGAGTAACTAAATTATTTCAAAAACAAAAACTCGTACCCAGTAGAAATTGGTGCATGCAAATTGTATTTATTAGTGCATTAAAACTTAATTATAATAAAAAATTAATAGCAAAAGTTTATTGTCTTAATATGTGTGAAATACATAAAACATCCTACATTTTTATCCAGAGAGAGTATATCAGAGGTAAAGGGAAAATTCCATATTAGAAACCCTATATAACCTTAACCGCGGAATGACCTATTTATTATGCGTGTAAATTTAAATTCGTGACTCCTCGAAAGACCGCGATGTTTCACTCTCCCTCAAGGTGTCTTTATATATTTTTTTGTTTCTCTTTTTATTTAGTCACAAATTCACAACCTCTCTATTGCAGATGGCGCTTGTAAGGATTAACTCGGAATTAAAAAGGTTGAAGCATAATCCTCCTTCACACTGCTCAGTCGGTTAGCCTATCATGTTCTTCAATACATTTATAGCCTAACAGATACACAAGCATCAAATTTCATCTCTTGTAGGTCTAGTGGGAAACGACATCTTCCACTGGGAAGGATTCATAATAGGAGCAGTTGGTACTCCGTATAAAGGCAGACTCTTCTCACTCACCATCCGCTTCCCTCCTCACTATCCGATGCTTCCACCAAAGGTTCGTTCTTGTTTTATGCAAATTAAGTGATCCTCTTGCTAGCTCATGTGCACGATTGCTTGTTATGTGTAGGTGTCTTTCAAGACAAAGGTGTACCATCCAAACATCAACAGCAATGGCGCCATCGACATGGATATGTTGAGTGTCACCCGATGGTCTCTTGGATTTACCATGTCACATGTATGAAAACTTTCTTGTGATGTTTGTATATAAGCGTAATTAGTCAATGTTTCTCACTGATTGATCATTGTTTCTTGACTGATTAGGTTCTGGGCTCCATTGCTGCGTTGTTGGCTGATCCCAATCTTGAAGATCCTCTGGTGGCAGAGACTAGTGACCTGTACAGAAGGGATAGATCTCAGTACGAAGCAAATACAAGAAGCTGGACTCAAAAGTATGAAATAGGATGATAAATAAAGTAATTATTTCCATCCCTGCAATTATTAAGTTGAACAAGAGCTTTTTTTGTCAAAAAAAAGTTGAACAAGAGTTTTTGTTTGGATTTATAGATACTTTCTTTTTAGAGAAGCAAGTATTTCCAAAATTACCCTAATCACTCAAGAAACAGCTAATCACGGAAATAACCCAGTTGTATAGCAATAATAACTCAGTCGTAAAGTATACATAACTAACAGTCACATACAAAAGAAAACTCAACCTTTAAGTAAGAAAATTCATCCGTAAATTTCGTTTTGAATTTGGTAATTCTTAACTTACCCGCCTCGTTTGTTTTTTCTCTTTTCGTTGTAATCGGCGCTGTAATCTATCGCTTATCTTCGATAAAACACCTTTTCCAAAAAAACATAGCCTTATCATTTACTTAATATTTATATATAAAATATACTAATTTAATCTGAGTCCTTATGTTTTTATATTATCAAGAGGATTATATTTATCTTATGTTTTTTTCATTTACGGTCCTAAAAATATTTTTTACCTAGTTCAAAAATGAATTTAATATATACATATATTATGTGATTCATATTTTAGTGATGAGAATATATTAAAATTAAATATTTTGGATGATATTTTTTCATATTAAATAATATGGATAATATTGTTAATTGTATAAATATGTATAATATTGTGAATCGTATAAATAATAACTTTTACATCATATCATTACTTTTAATTGATATTCATAAATACTGGTGTTTATCCACACAAATAAAAAATACTGTATAATTTATTAAAAGTAATATGTTATAATTTATTTAAAGTGGTATTAGTCAAGTGGTTCAAGTCTATTTCTACATCCACTTTACCAAAGTTTAATTTTATGAACTTATGAAGCCTAGCATTATAGAAATTGGTAATAAATCGAGTTTGGGCAATTCAGTTGCTAAAAAAGAAAAATTAAACTTATTCATAGGTTATAGGTCCGTCCTTTGTTCTTTTTAATACCCAGTCTTTTATATTAAATGTTAATTTGTTAAACTGAAATTAAACTAAAGTTCATCGATAGAGTTAACGTCGGTATTTCAGATATTTCTAATTTTGGGAGCGATATCCCCGGATCTCCAATATCTCAATCTCGAGGATTATCTTCATTTTCAATCAACTTAGTAGTGAAGATTGACGAAGGTAGTCATTCATCTGTTGAAACTTTAGTCTCATCAAATGAACAAATCCTAGAACTATCTACAATGCTAATAAGAATTCCAGCCCCTCTTTCTCACTTTTAACCTTCCACATCATCATTTCTCTCATCGTTATATATCTTGTTGCGGCTGATTATGTTTGCCATCGCGGCTGGGTTAGTTGTATTTTTGGCTGATTTATATTTGTCCTTTTATGATCAGTTGTCTGCCTCAAAATATCGAACACAAGATTACCCTCCAAGACTATATGTTGAAGGGGCTTCTAATCTTGTATTGGAACTATTTGAATCTATCTATAAAAAGCGCATATTTTACTTAAGAACTTTGAAAGAATTGCTAAAATCGCATGAAATTGGCTAAGTGTATAATTGAACTTCACTCGGCGAAGTGACAAAAATAGGGTTGGGTCGTTGCAAGATGGTAACTCAACCATACTCAGAAGCAAAAATTTTGCAATCGATATCTTACAAAACTACTTACAACAACAACAAAACCACCCAAAACATCAGTTCAACAAGAATGAATCAAAGGATACAACGTATAACAACAAAACATGACCCTACAAACAACTCAAACTACATTAGTTCTTCCCCATTGTCAATATCAGAGCAGTGAAAGCAACAAAACCACTCAATGAAAACACCAAAAACTGTCGCAACAATTTCTCTCTTTCCATCCATGCCATAACTTCATTCTCAAGTTCTATCTTCTCAACCCTTTCTTTGTCATTCATAGTCCAAATTGTGTCTCTAAGTGAATTGATTTATGTCTTTTTCTCATGAATCAAATCTCTCGCCTCCACCAAGCTCACCTTTTTCCAACCATTGGGCTTTTCTTCATCTACCCATCTGAAGAAATCGTGAACAGAACATCGGTAGAATCTTCTACCCGGATTCTCATCGGTCCATTGTTAAGACTTGGAAAATCTATCCAAGCCAAAGTATCGGATCGTAAAATAAGGTGAAAATGTAAGCATGGGCCAAAGACGTGGATTACAAGTTATCAGAACAAGCATATCATGCCATGCGGACAATCGGGTCGAAATACGCATGACACAAGCCATCAGGTCAGTTTACGTAAAAATATGCATGATCGAGTCATCGGATCATGCGCATCATCAGGATCGGGTAAGAATAAGCCATACGAGAAAACTGATGCGGGAAACTAGGCCAAGAACAAAGAAGGATGCGTATGATCGAGGTAGCCCGAGCCAACAATGCGGAGTGTCGAAGGACACCCGAACTGAAAATACGGATGATCGAGCCAGAAGATTGTATATGCGCATGGTCCATCCAAAACTTGCTCATAACTTCAAAGATAGGGATTCTCGGCCAAAACTAAGGATCCGACCACCGAACCAGATCCACTCGAGCCATTTTAAGCATAGAAGATTGTAGACCTCATATCATGATCGTTAGATGAAGATTGGCCGAAGATCCTACAATTAGTTCAAAAACACGCAGTAACGGCTAGTGGTCCCAACGTACAAATCGTACACGCGCTAATGTGCTTTATGCTTTTACTTTTTACCATTGTCAATTTGTTTTACCTAGGTAGCTTATATATTAACTCTTTAGGGTGATCCAAGGATGTTTAAGGATTCCCTATATAAACCTTGTAAGAGCCGATTTGTTTGAATAAGTTGGGAGAAATAATCCCTCTTCACTATACTCTCACTCTTAAAATCTCTTAGTCTCTTACACTCGAACACTCTCAATCTTTCTTAAGTCTCTCATTCTTCTTCTAATCTCATGAGATAATCTCTCAAAACTCAACATGGTAGCAGAGCAATAAGCTCCTTAACCTCTCAAGCTTTCGTATTCTATGTCTTCTTTGGTTAGTTGATCTTTTCAATCAGGTTTCAATCGGTAAAAACAGTTTATGGCTTTTCCTAAATCAATTTTTTTATACGTTTGAAGCTTAAAGTTTCATTCTTTGTTCCTTTTGTTAGAATTGTAAGAATTGAGATTTTAAGGGTGGAAAATATGAAGAACAGCTGAAGAACACTTACGGAGAATGTTAAAAACGGGAAAGAGAAGAAGGGATAGTTTTTCCCATAGATTAATTAAGTGAATGAGTTACAACTTATAAAGAAAATGATTTACCATTCAAAATACAAAAGGGGATGGTCTAATCTATTCTTTAGCCTCAATGCTTTTCCAACAGCTCTTTTGACTCATTTCTTTTCTTCTAGAAGTTTTGTTGTGCCTCTAACTCTATTTTTGCACATTCAACCTTTAATTATAACTTTAGGAGTTCCCATAATTATGCATAAACTGATCCAAACCATCCAACTGATGTATTAACCTCCAATATTGATTTCTTCTTAATAATCTGAATCTTATTTTAACACTCCCCCTCAAGTTTAACAATTATGAATGATTAAACTTGGAACCATGAAATCCTACCTCATTAAAAACTTCAATATGGAAAACCACTTGGGAGAAAACCATATTGTGGGAAAAAGAGTATAGGTTCCATGGTAAGGGTCTTCTAGACTTGATCAAAGTTTGTGAGTCCAAGCTTTGAATGAATGTACTCAAAAACTCTTAAACTGGCTGCAGTAGTAAATATATCTGCCAACTGATCCGAACTTCTTGTATAACATGGAAGAATGACTCCTTTCTCTACCATTTCCCTAACCTTGTGACAATCTACCTCAATATGTTTTGTCTTCTCATGGAACACATTGTTTGACGTAATGTGAATTGCTGGTTGATTATCACAATGCATTGTGATAGGTGTCTTTACTTAAATGCCCAAATCTTTTAATAGACCTCTCAGCCAAGTAAGTTCATTTGTAAGTTTCCTGATTGCTCTATACTCAGCCTCAGCACTTGAACATGATACTATCTTCTATTTCTTGCTTCTCCAAGTGACTTGATTTCCTCCAATGAATGTGCAATAACTAGTTGTGGACTTTCTATCCACTCTATCTCTTGCTCAATTTGCATCACAATAACCAACAATTTCTGTATTTTGTTGCATCCCATCCAAATCCCTAGGCCAGGAGCTCTCTTTATGTATTTTAAGATCCTTTCCACCATGTTCCAATGATGCATCTTGGGAGATTGCATACATTGACTAACCTGATTCACAACAAAGCAAATATTAGGCCTGGTGATAGTTGAATAAATAAGCTTACCAACCATCCTTATGTACTGATGTTGATCCTCAAACGGCTTATCTTCAATCTCCCCCTCTCTAATGACTTTATAACCCTCCTCAAGCGGCGTCTTGGCTGGTTTTGCACCTAGCTTTCCTGTTTCACTTAGCAAATCAAGTATGTACTTTCTTTGTGATAGGAACAATCCATCTTTGGATCTACAAATCTCTATGCCAAGAAAGTACTTTAGTTCACCTAAATGTTTCATATCAAAAACAGATTTACAGAATAGCTTTGTAGAATGAATTCCAGCCTTATCACTACCAGATATGATAATGTCATCCACATATATAAGAATGACTATAATACCTTCTTTGCTTTGTGAAGTAAACAAAGTATGGTCACCTTCTGATCTTTTAAAACCTCTTACCATCAAGGTTGAACTCAGTTTGTGGTACCATGCTCTTGGAGACTGTTTAAGACCATATATAGCTTTCCTAAGTCTGAGAACTTTCCCATGGGCTATTGTACTTTCAAGACCAGGAGGTGGATGCATATACACTTCTTCTTCTAGTTCTCCTTGAAGAAATGAATTTTTAACATCCATCTGCCACAAATCCCACTCAAGATTAGTCTAATGAGAGTAAGACTCTTAACGTATGGAGCTTAGCTACTGGTACAAATGTATCTAAGTAATCTTCTCCATAAGTTTTAGTAAATCACCTTGCAACCAGCCTTGCTTTGTATCTCTCCACATCACCGTTTCTCTTGTTTTTTGATGGTGAAACCCCATTTAGAAGTCACTGCCCTTTTTCCTCTTGGTATCTCATCTTCATACCAAGTTTGATTTGTGTCCATAGCCTTTAGTTCACTGTCTATGGCTTCTTTCCATTCTTTCTTCTCAATTGCTTCCTCATAAGTTCTTGGTACTAACTTCCTGACAAACACCTGATGTTCTAAGGGGAATTGGGATAGAGAACACACTCCTTGGATTGGATGAGCCACAACTTTGTTGTTATAGTAGACCCTAGTGTTTATCCAATTAGATGGATCCTTCCGGATTCTTGTACTTCCTCTAAGAACAGGTTGAGTTGTTGTAGTTTGGGATACATCTTGATCATGGAAGTTTGCATCCATAGATTCATCATTTTTTGAGGATGATGGTATATCTTCATGTATCGTGACGAAATCATTTTCTTGATCCTTCGAATGCTGTACCATTTCAGAATCATTTCCTTGTGCATTTTATAATTTTTGTGTGTCCCCCTCATGATCAAGATGGATATTACTCTCTTCTTGTGTGCTAGGGTCTTCACTAGCTTCTGGAAATGCATTGGAACATCCTTGTGGTGCATTCTGATGATTATTAATGCTAAGATGTTCAAGTAATCTCCTCAGATTTTTAGCTCTATCCATAGGAGTGTTAGGTAAGTCTCTGAAGGTTTCCCAATTCCTTTCCTCATAATAGCCTTTTTCCTCAAGAAACTTCACTTCTCTGGATATGAGAACTTTTCTTGTTTTTGGTATGTAACATTTGTACCCCTTTTGATTTATAGAGTATACAATAAACATCCCTTTTATGCTCTTAGATTCCAACTTGTTTCTTTATTCCCCTGGTATAAGAACAAAGCAAACACATCCAAAAACTCTTAAATGATTTAGAGATGGTTTTATCTTATTTAAAACTTCAAAAGGAGAAAGGTCATTTAGAATCTTAGTTGGGATCCTGTTGATGAGATTGCATGCTGAAACTACAACATCTGCCCAAAATATCATTGCCACATTAGTATGAAACATCATGGCTCTTGCAACCTCCATTAGATGCCTATTTTTTCTTTCTGCTACTCCATTTTGTTGGGGTGTGTAAGGACAGCTTGTTTGGTGTAGTATTCCATGTTTGGCTAGATATTGTTTAAATGCATTGCTTGTGTACTCCCCACCATTGTCTGTTCTAAAAATTTTGATGTTGGCATTAAAGTGATTAGTTACATATGTTTGAAAGTTTGTAAATGCCTCTAATACTCTATCTTTAGAAAGAAGCAAGGTTAGCCAAGTATACTTTGATTTTTCATCTATAAAAGTCACAAAATATTTTTGATGTTCTCTAGACTCACAAGGTTATGTCCAAACATCAGAATGAATAAGATCAAAGTATTTTTTTCATAGATAGTAGTGGACTTAGGGAAAACAGACCTACAATGTTTTCCAAGGATACAAGCTTCACAATCAAAGTTCTCAAAAGAAATACTAGGGAACATAAGTTTATGAGCTCTAGAATGAGGAAGTCCTAATCTAACATGCCAAATAACATCACTAGTGTTAACATGAACAGAAACATAATGTAAATGGGAGTTAAGAGAGGTTGCTTCTAGCAGATAAAAGCCTTCCTTCGTTACCCCTTCTCCAAAGACCTTATGAGACTTAATATCCTGAAATACAACATTGTTAGGACTAAAAATAACATTGCAATTAAGGTCACTAGTTGTTTTCTTTACGGATAGCAAGTTGGATGCAAAAGATGGCATGTAGAAAGCTTTAGACATTCTATCAAAAATCTTAAGTTCTCATATGCCTTTAATAGGAATCATATCACCATTAGCTATGATTACACTACCTATGGCAGGTTCAACATTAGATATCAATTCCGGATTACTTACCATGTGATGAAAGGCACCAGAATCAATAATAAGAGATTTAACATGCTAATTTGCAATATATGAAATACCAGAGCTTGTGGCCTCCTTTAAGGCCTTGATTAGGGAATCTAGGTCTGATCTTCTCACAAGCTCATCATTTCCAGGATTTATGACATTTAGAGAGTAAGAGACTAAACCCATAGAGTTTTCTCCCTTATGTTGATGGCTTGTACCAACAATCTGCCCAATACCTTGTCCCAAACTTCCATGAATAGTTTGTGTCCCAGCCTGTCCATGTAATCCGTGAGTTTGTCCTTGAGATTCACCATGAGTATAGTTAGCCCTAGGGTCTTTAAAGTCCATAAACTTTGCTAGTTTGAGGTGAGGATAAAGAACCCAGCACTTATCCTTAGTGTGTCCACTTCTTTTGCAATGATGACATATTCCACTCTTTTTATCTTCTGGTTTGTAAACCCCTTGTTAGCATGAATCAACTCCTTTCTCCCACCAAACAGTCCATTAGACCCCTGTTCCTTCTGGATTTGTTAAAAATGAGCGGAAGTTTAAGGTATTAGGAGCTTTTATGCTCTGATACCATGTTAGAATTGTAAAATTTGAGAGTTTAAGAGTGGAAAATATGAAGAACAAATGAAGAACACTTAGGGAGAATGTTAAAAATGGGAAAGAGAAGAAGGGATAATTTTTCCCATAGATTGATTAAGTGAATGAGTTACAACTTATAAAGAAAATGATTTAACATTCAAAATACAAAAGGGGGTTGGTCTAATCTATTCTTTAGACATGACATGTGTAGAAATGGCTAAGGAACACACTAGGGACTACTGGATAATAGGTTGATGTCAATTAATGCTCAATGCTTTTCCAACAGCTCTTTTGACTCATTTATTTTCTTCTAGAAGTTTTGCTGCGCCTCTAACTCTATTTTTTCACATTCAACCTTTAATTATAACTTTAGGAGTTCCCATAATTATGCACAAACTGATCCAAACCATCCAACTTATCTATTAACCTCCAATCTTGATTTCTTCTTAATAATCTGAATCTTATTTTAACAGCTTTAATCGGTTTAAAATTATTTAAAACATGTTTTCAAGCTAAAAAGCTTGTGTTTTTAAAGGTTTTATTCGGTTTTAAGGTGGGTGGAAAGAGAACCAAGTTCGGTAGAAAATTTGCTCTTATGAGTAGAAGTAAAAATAACCTGTTGAATCCATTTCATCACCTCTAGAGGAACAAAAACCCTCCTCTTAATCCAAGAAATATCCATGACTTCTTGGCTTTCATAAGCCTAAGGTTCTTTTGACTCTGTCTTGGCTAAAGTGATCCTTGATCTCTTTGTTATAAATAAAACATAAGAGATCAGGTCAAATCAGAATGTGAAAAAGGAAGAGAACCATGTTTCTTTACTCTTATAAGTTTAAAAAAATGTTGCATCCAAGTTTCTTAAGGGACAAAACTCTTGTTTTATGCGGTTTTGAGAACCATTTCTTCTTAACTTCTATAAGTTTAAGAACCATGTTGAATTCATCCGTTCCAAGGAAAGTGAACCATATTCTTTGGAAATAAAAAGTGTTCCAAAGAATGTGTTGAATCCGAACTCCTTCTTTAAAAGAGAACCATGAACAGTTCACTCTCATGAGTGTTAGTGCCATGTTGAATCCAATAAGAAGAATAAATCCAACACTAATCGAGAACCATTGAGAGGATGATGAATCCGAGTTGATTTTGGGAACATTCTCAAGTTTCAAACCAAAAAGGCAATGACCAACAATATTCAAGCAAGCTTGGAAATTGCGAGCCTTAAAGGATAGTAACCCGAGCTGCTCCAAAGTAGCTTTTTAACTCCAAAATCTTCTGTTTTATTAGGTTTAAAATCCAAAATCTTAAGAGGATTAGCCTCTAGTTTTTAAGTTTTTCTTTAAGATTGCACACAAGACAAGCTAGGCCAAGTTTCTCTTTGAACCATGCTTTGGTCTCGCTCAAATGTTGAGTAAAAGTTGTTAAACCATGCTTAGCCTAGCACTAGCCAAGTTGCTCTTCGGCTTGTGCAGATTTGTTGATAAGCCGATTTAAGACAAGGTCAAGTTGCTCTTCGGCCTAGATCTTAGTCTCAGGTGTTTGAAAGGTAATCCAACCAAGTTTCTCTTTGGTTGGCCTTAACAGTGTGACCTAGAGTCTTGGTTAAAGGATCCTTGATCTAGTCATATTGAACAAATTATAGAATGGGGTTGGACTATGACCAACTTGCTCTTCGGTCTTAATCTCAACCAAAATCAAAATATTATGCTAAGTTACTATTTGGCTAAAGTAGAACCGAGTCAAACAAAAGGCCAAGTTACACGTTGGACCTTACTTGTCTCGGCTAAGTTGAAAAGGCGTGGTAATCCATGCCCTAAAAGTTGTTGAAAACAATGCATCGAGCAATGTCCTAAAAGGCGGTAAGACCAAGACAAACTTCGGCCAAGTTACTCTGCGGCCTTAGAATGAGTCTTGGAAAAATTCAAATCCCATGGCCAAGTTGCTCTTCGGCCAAGTGGAATGAGAGTCAAATCTCTAAAAGCGGTTTCGGCCTTGTATCTTAAGCCTAAGTCTTGATCAAAAATTGCCTCGGGTTAGGACTTAGACCTTGGCCATTTCAAAATTTTTCCTTAGTCCATTGTGACCGGTTCCTCTTCAAATGTTTTTCAAAACCATAATGTGAGAGCCAAGGATAATGAAGGGTTAAACTATTCGGTCCTTGATGAATCCCAAACACTTGGAATTATTTCTTTAAACTCTAATGTGTCAGAACCAAAGATAATAAAGGACAATTCCTTTGGTGTTTGATGGATCCAAACATTTAGAAAAGTGTTTCAAATTGTTTTGATATGTTGAGGGTTGTGAACAATGAACAAGTGTTCATAATGGATCCAAAATCCTTACATAAACTTTTGGATATAATCCATAATGATACTTTGATTTTCTTGAACGTCTCATAACCTAAGATTAAATAATTCTTCTTTAATTTTTCTCCATATAGGAAACTTTAAAGTGAAGGGGAGTTCTATCAAGAATCACCAATCTCACCTTATGTAGCCTATTTGGCCGAAGTGTATCAAATGGCAAATCGCCATCTTTCTAAATCCCAAAATATTCTTTACGCTTTGCTTTGCTTATTAAGTCTCCTCAAGAGTTTAAATTGTCTTGATATGCTTGCTTGGCAAGATGTTCTCTTTTTTTATTATGGTTATAATTGGTTATGCATATTTAATCATGTTTTCTCTAAATTTCTCTAGAATTGATTAAATTTCAGTCTAGGAAGGACTTAAGTTGATTGTGTAGCTTACTTGTGGCCTAAGTTTAAGTTCTAGGCGTTCATAATCAATGATCATTCATAATCACAAATATAATCTCACTTACTTGTTACGCTTAAATGGCTTATGTGGGTGTATGAATTGTTTGTAAAAGGCTACTCTTAAGCTCTTAGTCATTATTGGTTTAGGCAATCTATTTTTCCTGCCTAAGTTGCTTTCCTTTGCAATTCATTTCATATAACCTATTTGATATAAGCATCATTTACTAACTTACATCTTGTTGCTTAATGTGTAGATAAGTATCCACCTTGACCATAAAGGGGGGAACCAAAACAAGAACACTCATGATCAAGGTAAATTGGATAAAAGCGGCTCAAGAAGCCAAAAGGCAAGTCCAAAAGAGAAAGTGTCTCGGATAAAGGCGGCTCAAGAAGCTAGAAAAGAAGACTCATGAAGTCCCAAGGTATTAGCGAAGTCCTAGGAAGAGACCTCCAAAACTTAATCTTGGAATCATCTCGGAATAGTTCGGGCCAAGTAGCGTGTTCTAAGAATCTACCGGGCCACTTTTTGTGCATTATCGAGCTAGTCAGCCAAGTTGCATGTCTCAACTGGCTATCGGGCGAAGAAGAACGTACCATCAAGTTATCGAGCCAAGAAATGTGCATTATCGGGTTACTAGGCTAAGTATGCGCATCATCAAGCTATCGGGCCTAATTTGTCTTCCATCAAGTCATCAGGCAAAGTTAGACGCATCACTGGGCTATCGGGCCAAAGTTTCATTCCATCGAGTCATCAGGCCAAGTTGGTCGCATCATTGAGCTATCGGGCCAAAGTTCATTTTCTATCAAGCCATCAAGTCAAGTTCATATATGAGTAATATGGGCTATCAGGACCATGCACAAGATTAGGAATATGGCCTGGATCAGCAATAATGAAGAAATGCGCATGACTCCCATAAAAGACGTATAGATCTTTGACCAAAGGAACTCTCGACCAACGTCATCGGTCTACCCACCAAATTGAAAGTTACCAGGGCTATTTTGAAAGAAGAAAATCCTAGAAGAAGAAGTAGAACCAGCGAACATTATTTGGACGAGCCGGACCTACTCATAAAAGTAAACCATACTCATACACTAGCCAACTATGTGCATGACACCCGAAAATCGTCGAGAAACTTCAGTCATCGGGATACTCGACCAAAACCAATGGTATAACAACCAAATCAAATCTAGTCGAGCCATTTAAAAGTGGGAAGATTCTTGAAGAGAATTTATCGGCTTGGAATAGGTTTGGGACGAGCATCCAACTCTTGGAATGAAGGATGATCACATCACATGATCAAGATGAAATTAAAGGCTCTTGAAGCCAGAGTCAGCCTCAAGAAATGAAGATAATAAGGATGAGCCAAGTTCAAATCAACCAAGGATTTGGCCAAATTAAAGATCTCCTAACCATAAGTCTATACTCTTTTTCCCTTAGTGAAACCTTTATCCCAAGAGATTTTATTCAGTAAGGTTTTTAATAAGGTAGAACTTTATGGTTCCAATTGAGATCCTTTCATTAAGGTTAAAATTAAGGGGGAGTATTGAAATTGGATCTACAAAATACATTCAAGAAGTGGACTTCCCTACCCATGAAACCTTGTACTCTTTTTCCTTTAGGGAGTTGTATCCCAAGAGGTTTTCTCTCTAAAGTTTTTAATGAGGCTTGGATTTCATGGATTCAAGTTTAACCATTGACCACAGTCAAACTTGAGGGGGAGTGTTGAGACTTGGAAAATCTACCCAAGCCAAGTATCGGATCGTAAAATAAGGTGAAAATGTAAGTATGGGCCAAAGACGTGGATTACAAGTTATCAGAACAAGTATATCAAGCCATGCAGACAATCGGGTTGAAATACCCATGACACGAGCCATCGGGTCATGCACAATATCAGGCATCAGTTAAAATAACTCACGCAGGTAGTCGGGTCAGTTCAGGTGAAAATACGCATGATTGAGTCATCAGATCATGCACATCATCAGGATCGGGTCAGAATAAGCCATACGAGCATTCAGACCTTACCGAACACACTTAGGCATAGATCGGGCTATAGGGATATTATGGGCTATCGGAACATGGCTTGGTAAACTGATGCGGGAAACTAGGCCAGGAACAAAGAAGGATGCATATGTTTGAGGTAGCCCGAGCCAACAATGCAGAGTGTCGAAGGACACTCGAACTGACAATACCGATGACCGAGCCAGAAGATTGTATATGCGCATGGTCCATCCAAAACTTGCGCATAACTTCGAAAACTAGGATTCTTAGCCAAAACTAAGGATCTGACCACCAAACCGGATCCACTTGAGCCATTTGGAGCATAGATGATTCTAGACCTCATATTATGACCGTTAGATGAAGATTGGCCGAGGATCCTACCGTTGGTTCAAAAACACGCGGTAATAGCTAGTGGTCCAAACGTATGGACCGTACACACCACTAATGTGCTTTATGCTTTTACCTTTTACCATTTCTGATTTGTTTTACCTAGGTAACTTATTTATTACCTCTTTAGGGAGATCCAAGGATGTTTAAGGATTCCCTATATAAACCTTGTAAGAGCTGATTTGTTTGAATAAGTTGGGAGAAATATTCCTCTTCACTATACTCTCACTCTTAAAATCTCTTAGTCTCTGACACTCGAACACTCTCAATCTTTCTTAAGTCTCTCATTCTTCTTCTAATCTCATGAGATAATCTTTCAAAACTCAACATCTATGATTTCATCACCATCGTCTGCCTCGAACAATTACATAATGGACCATAACTCGTTTTCACCTCTCCATGACTCAGCCCAAAAAAGTTTGCGTCGGATCTCTAGCTTCCGTCTATCTTCACAGCTCTAACTTCCTCCGTGAGACTGTTAGAAAAAGAGATGATAATTGTAAATCGAAAAACATAAATAAAAAGCAGAAGATATATGGGATTTCGTTTCTAATATACAGTACTCCCTCCGTTATGATTATAATAATAATAAATATATAAATTTTTCGAATAATAATAATTTTGTTAACCAAAATTCACATCATATATATATATATAAATAAAATAATTATTATGATATGGCAATAAACTAAAAAGTACGACATTGTAAAATTAGTCATTGTATAATAATACACACATAGTACAAAAAGAGTAATTTTGTATATTGGGTACTTTTTGTTCTTTAATTTGGAAAATAGATACTTTTGTTTTTTAATTTGGAAAATAGGTACTATTTTTTTTAATTTTAAAATAGGTATTTTTGTTCATTCACATGAACCATCGTTCACACAAACAATTCATCGTTCACATAAACCATTCATCGTTCACACAGACAATTGATCATTCACAAGAACAATTCACATTCATCATTCACAGACAATTCATCATTCACGAAATGAAAAAGTTCCTAAATACAAAGAGTTTTGTAAAGTACCATTTTAGTAAATTATAAAACTTTTTAGTACCTTATTACCCAATTTTCTCTACAAAATACTATATTACATTAAATTAAATAATTTAATAAAATCATAACACCGCGTGTAACGTGGGTGAAATCCTAGCAGTTTGTTTATATAGCCTAAATTTTTAAACATAACTCAGCCTTACAGGAAAAAAAAATAATAACCCAGCGGAATGATAAACAATAACTTAGGCGTACAATAACCGAGGGAAATGATGTCATACTACGCATCTATGATGGGATAATACATTTATGAGGTCAAACCCTATGCTTATTACGACGCAGCAATTATGTAAGAGTATTAGGCAGTTACGAGGCGTGTAATGATGCTTATTACGTTACCGAGGATAAAAATTTGAAACTGATAACTTTACTCAAACATACAGAAAAGAAATCCCAGCATTAGTAATATAACTCAGCCGTAACGATAATTTCAAATTTCATAACTCAGACATACAATAAAAGTAACCCAGAAATACATTACAATAAATCAGCCGTACTAAAATAATTCTAATATGTCCATCAATGGTAAATTGTAACTCAGCCATTTATAAACCATAACTCAGCTGTTTTGTTTTTTAACTACAACTCAATCGTATCACAAAAACATTCAAATCCTTAAATCAGTTTCAGATTAAGCCCACTCCTTTTTTTCCACACATTATGCCCACTGGTATTACTTTACCGAGGTGAAAAAAGTTGAAGAGGCAGGAATATGCAAAATTTACAAGGCATGTAATGATGCGGGAATACGAAAAATCATGATTCTAATCTATTTATTTCTTTGTTTCTCTCTTTATTTCTTTGTTTCTCTCTTTATTTTCCTCGATTATAAAAATTACTTGATATTATATAGAACCTGAACTGTAATCAAACGTATAACTCAGTCGTATCACAAAACATTCAAATCCCTCTCTTATTACTTTATCGAGGTAAATAAAAAAGTAGAAGAGGCAGGAATACGCAAAATCGTGACTCTTCAATTTTTATATTAAAAAGGGATATAGGGAACTCCGCCATATGACTTTAAAAGGGACGGTTCTCACTCTATCTCTCTATTTATTTCTCTGTTTGTTCTGCTAATTTCTTAACAAATTCACAATCTCTCTCTTTCTATTTTCCTCTCAAAAAGTGCGCATGAAATCTCTCTCTTTCTATTCAACCACCAAAGGGGCACCTAATCTCCAAATTTTTATTTTCATATTGTCTGCTTATCTTATGCAACCACCAAAGGAGGTTCTTGCAGTACCTATGAGAGAAAATCCCGATCAGACTTACTTACAATACTATGCTAAAAGGTTCATTGATAGATTGATACATCTATTTTATATATAAAGGTGCTAAAATAGTTTTTGATATAGGCATGAGATTCAAATAAGTTATTTGACTGCGCCTCGTCTAAATGGTAGACACATTTTCACGCTGCACAATTATCTTCAGTTATGTGAATTTAAAGCGACGGTTAACTCTCTATTTATTTCTTTGTTTCTTGATTTACCGGCAAACACCAAAGTGGTAATTTCATTTCTATGTTCTGTTATATATTTGTTTCAATTTGTTCTAACTGTTTGTTCTTGTTATTTTCCACAGCCACTTCAATGGGATAGAGGAGAGAATCAATACGCTTCATTGATTCTTCTGGATCACAGTGTTCCATCATAGTGAAGATGGAGTCTGCTGAGTACCACTTGAAGGATCCTTTGAAGTCATGCGGATTTTTGTATCAAAAATAAAGCAGACATCTCACTTTCCATGTAGTAACGAGCTCCAAATGTTGTCAAATGTACATAGTATGCTGGTGGTACTATTGATACAAGTTGGTGTAGTGCACAAGAGTTGTGTTAATAGTGCCAATAGCATACTATATGCACATTTTGGCAGCATGTAGAGCATGTTACTATGTGGGAAGTGAGATTTCTGGTTTAGAACAAAAGCTGTTTAGAACACATACAAGTAATCATGCAATTCATGTACTTGATGTAATTTAGTTATTTACATATGGAAAAACTTTTATCTTCATATTTACTTGTTATTGTAGTCATGTATTGTGAAATTAACTCAGCCATTATCAAACAGAACCCGATCATATATGAACAGAACTCATCCGTCATCAAACACAGCTCAGCCATAAACTAACATAACTCAACCCTAATGAAATATAACTCAGCCGTCTAAGAATAGGACTTAGTGGTAGACATAACTCAGCAACAAAATAATAACTGTAAATCATAAAAGTAAAGACAAAAAAAAACTCAGCTTTCAGTAAGCTATAATTAGCTTGATGTAACTCAGCCGTTTCATATATTTTTAATTTTATAACTCAGGCACTCAATAAAAATAACTTAGCCATTTCTTTTATTATAAAACAATAATAATAACCTAGCGGAATAATAAAAAATAACTTAGACACTAAGAATGAAATTAGTCAAGGTTTCGAGCACTCCAATTGTCGTTCCTTTATGTAGTAGTCTTAAAACTATATGAACGAAATTACTCTCTAAGTCGTTATATTTGAGACGTACACATAGGAAAATGAAGTCTTCGGTAAGATAACTAAGCCGTAGTGTTCATCTTAAAATTTTATAACTCAGTCATCCAATAAAAAATAACTTATCCGTATTGTATAGTGTTACCTAAGACACTAAGAATAACTTAGCCAAATGATAAACAATAACTAAGTCTCTTCATATATAGACGTATTTTTTGAGTGAGCACTAATATCGATTAATTATTAGGACCAAGGTAAATGATGCTTATTACGCAGTGTGAGGCCATAATGTGATATTACTTTGCCAAAGTAAAACCCTATCTTGGAATTCTCATGCGTGACAAAAAATATCTGACTTTGACGTAACCCAGCAAAATGATAAACAATAAATTAGGCGTATAATATCGAGAAATTGTTATAACCGAGGCGAATGATGTCTTACTAGTACAATACAGCTATGATGGGATATACGTTTTCGAGGTCAAACCCTATGCTTCTTATGTCCCAGCTATGACGGGATGATAAAGTCAATCTCTCTCTCTCCCGTGGCTAAGGATGTAATAATAGGCAGATATAATGTGATTTACGAGGCATGTGATGATTTCCTATTACGAACAAAAAATTGAAGAGGCGGGAATACCAAAAATTGTGCCTCTTCGATAAATATTCAAATCTATTTCTCTCTCTATTTGCTCACAACTTCTCAATCTCTCTCTTAAACTATAATCAGCTTAATGTCTCTCAGTCGTAACGTGCAAATGAGGCAATCATTAAAAATAACTTTGCTGTATCATTTATTAAATTTTCCAAATAATCATATTACAATATAACTTTATAGTGTAGATAACAACCTAATGTACTCATAATAATTATAAATGGTTGAATTTTAAAAGCTCTTGTGATTTGAAAACCTTGGATCTCAAACCGGTGAAGCAATCCCGAATCAAGATTCTAGTACACTACTTCAAAGGGTTGAGAAGCTTCGAGATAAAAATATGACAACACAAGAGCACCGTAACGGGTCTTGCCAGTAATAACCAATCCATATTTTTTGACAACAGATTCCCAATGTGTTGGCAAAATACGAATATGTCTTGTCCACTCATGTTTATGTTCATTGTCCAAAATCCAAAATTCGAAGGTTTCTCCAGTAGGTATCCAACAGGAAGATATAAAAGCCAGTCTATCCTTGTAATCGAATATTATCGTTGCATAAAGATTAAAGTCCATAGCAGCGGCTATATTGATGTACGTAAAAGTTTCTGTCTCCAAATTAAAATCAATAACATAAAATAAGAGATGCAGAGAGAATATACAACCAACAAAATATATAAGCCCGCCAACACAGATTTTGTAATCGGCTGCAACTTGAAAGGGAAAAGAACATTGTACTGCTCTCCAAAAGAGGTTTATATTCTGTGGGGTCAATACTTGGTGTACGTTAGCAGTATCATCGTTTGCATGTATACTCGACGTCGTCGAAATGAATTTACACTCCTCGGTAACTTGATCAAAACAGATGAAATTTATGGTCTTCCTTCTAGTAATCTTTACATAAGGCAATAACATATTCACCTATTGTCAGATTATAAACTGCGCCTATACATTTCTTCTCATTACCTACCCAATCCCAACGCGTTATACACAATAGACCAAAAACCTGAGCGCTAATTGAGACCGCGAGTGAATGGAATGGTGTTTGAGAGAAACAATACGTGCGCCATGCATCTGACCAGGTTTTTCAGAAACAGAATAGAAAGTCAAAGTATGTTGCTCAACAAAAAAAACAACCTTGGTTGATTGTGAGCAACATCCAGATTCATGTCGATAAAAAACTATCCACCCAATAGATGTATCCACAATTTGGACACACAACGACACCTACCAATCGTCTTTGGAGGAATCATTTAGCAATATGAAGTAGGAGATCAACAGGTATAGCAGGTAAATTATGAGCCGGCGGACTACTACTAATGATCATATACTTGTCTGCCGTCATAGCCAAAAAATATGGAATTGAACGAAGATTTATTGACAAAAAAGAAATAGAAGATTAGGCGCCGAGATCACCAAAAAATATACATAGGGTTATATAGAATAACCCTAAACACGACTTAGTGAATGATCCAGACTAAAGGTTACACACTAAGCCCATGGGCATTCGTTTCTAATCTAATTTTGAAAAGACAGATTACTCAGCCCTTTTTATGTTTCTAATGTCAGAATAACTCACCTGTAACTTTTATTTTGAAACTGATAACTCAGATATACAAGTAAGAATAACTTGGTCGTATCATTTACATAGTATTATATATATATATAATATGCTAAATTTAAACTGAAAATCCCTATACTTTTATATTATAAAGAGGATTATATTTATCTTATGTTCTTTTTAATACTCAGTCTTTTATATTAAATGTTAATATTCTCTCTCTCTCTCTCTCTCTCTCTCTCTCTCTCTCTCTCTCTCTCTCTCTCCAATAGCTAGCTTCTCGGTGACGACAACGTATTCTAGCCGAATAATAAACAATAAGCCAATTCATATATTAGCCAAATGATAAACAATAAGTTTAGGCGTATAATATATAGTAATTGTTATAGCCGAGACAAATGATGCCTTACTACGCAGCCTCTAGCTAGCCTTTAATACGAAAAAATCATAACTATACCATTTTATTAATTAAAAATATGTGACTTTGACGCGACCATTATCTCTACTTATTTCTCTGTTTCTCTCTTTATTTTCTCAAAAATTCTCTATCTCTCTCCTAATCTATGTCGGGGTTTTCTCTTCCCCTTTCGATATTTCTCACAAACAGTACACATGCAATCTATCTCTTTTGATTTCGATTTTTCTCACAAACAGTACGTATGCAATCTATCTCTTTTGATTTTGATTTTGATCACAAGTAGTACGCATGCCAGATATATCCATTACAACTAAGCTTTTCTGGGCACGATACTTATGCTTCCTCCTTCTTATCCTATGCGATCACCAAAAGGGGCACCAAATCTCCATCTGTTGTACAGAAGTGCCAATCTTCAACAACCTGACTCATATAAAATTTGAGACTTGTGAAGAATTGAAATGGGAAAGATTACCAAATCTAATTGTGAAACCCTTATCTTCAAGGGACTCCATTACAGAGATAAAAGTAAATTTCCAAATCTACGATATTAACATATCTTCATGATTTTCCTGATATTATGGAATCTTCAGCTTCTAATTTTGGTCGATATCTAGGATCTCCTAATAGTACTATCATATTTTTTCACGAACTAAGGTAACACTTACAAGCAATCATTAATACGAGAAAATAATACAATGCTGGCGGCCAAAACAAGAAACCCCGGAGACAAACAGAAGCTAAACAACATAGAGCGAAAAAATAAAGAAAAGGCGGGAAATCCACAACTGGCGCGAGCTGACATAGCAAGCGGATATTCAATGTCACTCTATGTTTTTAATTCTTACAGTATACATGTGTTGTAATAATACCTCAGGCTCTTTGTCGAAACAGAACAAGGGATTATGACTTACGACTATAAATCTCACATGCAGACTTGGCGCCAACTTGGAAGTTTTTAAACAACTTGATTGTTTATTACTTACAAGTTGACCCCAAGTTTGCATGTAAGGGTTGTAGTCTTAAGTCACAATTCCTTTTCCTGCTTCAATAAATCAATATCTGAGTAATCTTCATACTCAATCTCATTATCTTACTGCTAATTTACTTCTTGCACTAGTCATGTATTTTAATAATAACTTAGCGTTTTTGTAACGGGAAGTTTCATATAATAATAATTAGTACTACTCACTCGTAAGTCGTAATACAAACAGGCTAATCAATAACTCCGCCGTATTCAAACAGATATTAGAAGAAGAAACAATATATTGGTATGAGAAACATATTTTTGTATACTACAGAAAAAAGTAATCAAAAACGTTCACATTATGCCCACTCTTATTACTTAGCCGTAACGTTCATGTTCAATAATAACTTAGCCTTATCATTTATTATAGAATAATAATAATAATCCATCGGAATAATAAACAATAACTTAGGCGTGCAATATCGAGAAATTGTTATAACCTAGGGAAATGATGTCATACTATGCCGCTATGATGGGATAATACGTTTACGAGGTCAAACCCTATGCTTATTATATCGGCTATTATGTTAGAGTACTAGGCAGTTACGAGGCGTGTCATGATGCTTATTACGTTACCGAGGAAAAACATTTTAAATTGATTACTTTACTCAGACATACAGAAAAGAAATCCAAGCATTTAGAAATATAAATTAGCCGTAACGATAATTTTAAATTTCATAACTCAGACTTACAGTAAAAGTAACCCAGAAATACATTAACAATAACTCAGCCACACTAAAATACTTCTAATCCGTCATTCAATGGTAAACTGTAACTCAACCATTTACAAACCATAACTCAGCTGTTTTTTTATAAATAGAACTCACTCGTATCACAAAAAATTCAAATCTATAAATGAGTTTCAGATTAAGAAAACTTGTTTTTTTCCACACATTATGCCCACTTTTATTACTAGACCGAGGTAAAACAAAGTTGAAGAGGCAGGAATACGCAAAATTTACAAATCGTGTAGTGATGCGGGAATACAAAAAATTATGACTCTAATCTATTTATTTATCTGTTTCATATATTAGCCAAATGATAAACAATAACTTTAGGCGTATAATATATAGTAATTGTTATAGCCGAGGCAAATAATGTCTTACTACGCAGCCTCTAATTAGCCTTTAATACGAAAAAACTGTAACTATACCATTTTATTAATTAAAAATATGTGACTTTGACGCGACCATTATCTCTACTTATTTCTCTGGTTCTCTCTTTATTTTCTCACAAATTCTCTATCTCTCTCCTAATCTGTGTCGGGGTTTTCTCTTCCTCTTTCGATATTTCTCAGAAACAGTACGCATGCAATCTATCTCTTTTAATTTCGATTTTGCTCACAAACAATACTCATGCCAGATATATCCATTACAACTAAACTTTTCTGGGCACGAGACTTATGCTTCCTCCTTCTTATCCTACGAGACCACCAAAGGGGCACCAAATCTCCAACTGTTGTACAGAAGTGCCAATCTTCAACAACCTGACTCATATAACATTTGAGACTTGTGAAAAATTGGAATGGGAAAGATTACCAAATATACTCGAGAAACCCTTATCTTCAAGAGACTCCATTACAGAGATAAAAGTAAATTTCCAAATCTCAGATATTAATATATCTTCATGATTTTCCTGATATTCTGGAATCTTCAGCTTCTAATTTGGCTCGATCTCTACGATCTCCCAATAGTACTATCATAGTTTTTCCCAAACTAAGGTAACACTTACAAGCAATCATTATTACGAGAAAAAATACAATGCCGGCGGCGAAAACAAGAAAGCCCCAGAGACAAACTGAAACAAAACAACATAGAGCGAGAAAACAAAGAAAAGGTGGTAAATCCACAACTGGTGCGAGCTGACATAGCGGGCGGAAAAAATGTACTATCATATTCATTGTCACTCTATGTTTTTAATTCTTACAGTATTCATGTGTTGTAATACTACCTCAGGCTCTTTGTTAAAATAGAACAAGACATTGTGAATTACGACTATAAACCTCACATGTAGACTTGGCACCTACTTGGAAGTTTTTAAACAACTTGATTGTTTTTTACTTACAAGTTGACCCCAATTTTGCATGTAAGGGTTGTAGTCTTCAGTCCCAATTCCTTTTCCTGCTTTAATAAATCAATATATGAGTAATCTTCATACTCAATCTCATTATCTTACTGCTAATTTACTTCTTGCAGTAGTCATGTATTATAATAATAACTTAGCGTTTTTGTAACGGGAAGTTTCATATAATAATAATTGGTACTACTCACTCGTAAGTCGTAACACAAATAGGCTAATCAATAACTCTCCCGTATTCAAACAGATATTAGAAGAAGAAACTATATATTTGTTAGAGAAACGTAATTTTGTATACTACAGAAAAACTTTATCAAAAATTCAGTTGTATCAAAAAACATCCAAATCCGTAAATCACTTTCACATTATGCCCACTCTTATTACTTAGCTGTAACATTCATCTTCAATAATAACTTAGCCGTATCATTTATTACAAAATAATAATAATAATAACCAAGCAGAATGATAAACAATAACTTAGGCGTGCAATATCGAGAAAATATTATAATCGAGGGAAATAATGTCATACTATGCAGCTATTATGGGATAATATGTTTCCGAGGTCAAACCCTATGCTTATTATGTTGGCTATTATGTCAGAGTATTAGGTAGTTACGAGGCATGTAATGATGCTTATTACGTTAACGAGGACAAAAATTTGAAACTGATTACTTTACTCAGACATACAAAAAAGAAATCCCAGCATTTAGTAATATAACTCAGCCGTAACGATAATTTTAAATTTCATAACTCAGACATACAGTAAAATTAACCCAGAAATACATTACCAATAACCCAGCCGCATTAAAATAATTCTAATCCGTCCATCAATGGTAAACTGTAACTCAGCCATTTACGAACCATAACTCAACTGTTTTTTTATAACTAGAACTCAGTCGTATCCCAAACCATTCAAATCTGTGAATCAGTTTCAGATTAAGCTCAATCCTTTTTCACACATTATGCCCACTCTTATTACTAGTCCGAGGTGAAAAAAGTTAAAGAGGCAGGAATACGCAAAATTTACGAGGCGTGTAGTGATGCGAAAATACGAAAAATCATGACTCTAATCTATTTATTTCTCAGTTTCATATATTAGCCAAATGATAAACAATAACTTTAGGCGTATAATATCGAGTAATTGTTATAGCCAAGGCAAATTATGTCTTACTACGCAGCCTCTAATTAGCCTTTAATACGAAAAAATCGTTACTATACCATTTTATTAATTAAAAATATGTGACTTTGATGCGACCATTATCTCTACTTATTTCTCTGATTCTCTCTTTCTTTTCTCGCAAATTCTTTATCTCTCTCCTAATATATGTCGGGTTTTTCTCTTCCCCTTTCGATATTTCTCACAAATAGTACGCATGCAATCTATCTCTTTTTATTTTGATTTTGCTCACAAACACTACGCATGCCAGATATATCCATTACAACTAAATTTTTCTGGGCACGAGACTTTTGCTTCCTCTGGCTTATCTTATGCGACCACCAAAGGGGCACCAAATCTCCAACTGTTGTACAGAAGTGCCAATCTTCAACAACCTGACTCATATAACATTTGAGACTTGTAAAGAATTGGAATGGGAAAGATTACCAAATCTACTCGAGAAACCGTTATCTATAAGGGACTCCATTACAGAGATAAAAGTAAATTTCCAAATCTAAGATATTAACAAATATTCATGATTTACCTAATATTCTGGAATCTTCAGCTTCTAATTTGGGTCGATCTCTACAATCTCCTAATAGTACTATCATATTTTTTCCGAACTAAGGTAACACTTACAAGCAATCATTAATACGAGAAAAAATACAATGCTGGCGGCCAAAACAAGAAAGCCCCAAAGACAAACAAAAACAAAACAACATAGAGCGAGAAAACAAAGAAAAGGCGGTAAATCCACAACTGGTGCGAGCTGACATAGCGGGCGGAAAAAATGTACTATCATATTCAATGTCACTCTATGTTTTTAAATCTTACAGTATTCATGTGTTGTAATAATACCTCAGGCTCTTTATTGAATCAGAACAATGGATTGTGACTTACGACTATAAACCTCACATGCAGACTTGGCGCCAAATTGGAAGTTTTTAAACAACTTGATTGTTTATTACTTTTAAGTTGACCCCAAGTTTGCATGTAAGGGTTGTCGTCTTAAGTCACAATTCCTTTTCCTGCTTCAATAAATCAATATCTGAGTAATCTTCATACTCAATCTCATTATCTTACTGCTAATTTACTTCTTGCAGTGGTAATGTATTATAATAATAACTTACCGTTTTTGTAACGAAAAGTTTCATATAATAATAATTGGTACTACTCACTCGTAAGTCGTAACACAAACAGGCTAATCAATAACTCCGCCGTATTCAAACAGATATTAGAAGAAGAAACAATATATTGGTAAGAGAAACATAATTTTTTATACTACAGAAAAAATCTATCAAAAACTCAGTCGTATCAAAAAAACATCCAAATCTGTAAATCACTTTAACATTATCCCCACTCTTATTACTTAGCTGTAACGTTCATCTTCAAGAATAACTTAGCCGTATCATTTATTATAAAATAATATTAATAACACAGCAGAGTGATAAATAATAACTTAGGCGTGTAATATCGAGAAACTGTTATAACCGAGGGAAATGATGTCATAGTATGAAGCTGTGATGGGATAATACGTTTCCGAGGTCAAACCCTATGCTTCTTATGTCAGCTATTATGTCAGAGTATTAGGCAGTTACAAGGCGTGTAATGGTGCTTATTACGTTACCTAGGACAAAAATTTGAAACTGATTACTTTACTCAGACATACAGAAAAGAAATCCCAGCATTTAGTAATATAACTCAGCCGTAACGATAATTTTGAATTTCATAACTCAGACATACAGTAAAAGTAACCAAGAAACACATTAACAATAACTTAGCTGTACTAAAATAATTCTAATCCGTCCATGAATGGTAAACTGTAACTCAGCCATTTACAAACCATAACTCAGCTGTGTTTTTTATAACTAGAACTCAGTCGTATCACAAAACATTCAAATCCATAAATCGGTTTCAGATTAAGCTCACTCCTTTTTTCCACATATTATGCCCACTCTTATTACTTTACCGAGGTGAAAAAAAGTTGAAGAGGCAGGAATACGCAAAATTTACGAGGTGTGTAGTGATGCGGGAATACGAAAAATCATGACTCTAATCTATTTATTTCTCTATTTCTCTCTTTATTTCTTTGTTTCTCTCTTTTTTTGCCTCGGTTATAAAAGTTACTCGATATTATATAAAATCTCAATTGAACCGTAATTAAACGAATTACTCAGTTGTTTTAAAAAACATTCTAATCCCACTCTTATTAGTTTATCGAGGTAAATAAAAAAGGTAGATGAGGCGTGAATACAGAAAATCATGACTCTTCAATTTTTATATTAAAAAGGGATATAGGGAACTCTGCCATTTGACTTGGAAGGGACGGTTCTCACTCTATCTCTCTATTTATTTCTCTGTTTGCTCTGTCAATTTCTTAACAAATTCAAAATCTCTTTCATTCGATTTTCGTCTCAAAGAGTACGCATGAAATCTCTCTCTTTCGATTTTGATATTGGTCACAAATAGTATGCATTCAATCTGCTTCCCTCCTGCTTATCCTATTGAACCACCAAAGGTGGTTCTTCAAATACTATGAGAGAAAATTCTGATCAGACTTACTTACAGTACTATGCAAAAAGGTACATTGATAGATTGATACATCTATTTTATCTGTAAAGGTGCTATAATATTTTTTGATGTAGGCATAAGATTCAAATAAGTTATTTGGATGCACCTCTTCTAAATGGTATACACATTTTCACGCTGCACCATTATCTTCAATTATGTAAATTTGAAGCGAAGATTATCTCTCTATTTATTCCTCTGTTTCTCGACTTACCGGCAAACACAAAAGTGGTAATTTCACTTCTATTTTCTGTTATATATTTTTTCAATTTGTTATAATTGTTTCTTCTTGTCATTTTCCGCAGCCACTTCAATGGGATAGGGGAGAGAATCGATACATTTCACTTATTGTTCTGGATCACAGTGTTCCTTCATTGTGAAGATGGAGTTTGCTGAGTACCACTTGAAGGATCCTTTGTAGTCATGCGGATTTTTGTATCAACAATAAAGCATAAAACATTCATCCTTGAAGTGAAGGGATCTGATACAGTTCTTGTTCAGCTAGCTTATTTAAATTTGTTATGCTGTAAATTAAAGTTAACTTGTAAGTGTTCTAAACAACTTTTGTTCTAAATCATCAGACATCTCACTTTCCATGTAGTAACGAGCTCTAAATGTTGTCAAATGTGCATAGTATGTTGGTGGTACTATTGATACAAGTTGATGTAGTGCATAAGATTTGTGTTAATAGTGCCAATAGCATACTATATGCACATCCTGGCAGCATGTAGTGCACGTTACTACATGGGAAGTGAGATTTCTGGTTTAGAACAAATGTTGTTTAGAACACTTACAAGTAATCATGCAATTAAAGCACTTGATGTAATTTAGTTATGTACATATTGAACAACTTTTATCCTCATATTTACTTGTTCTTGTAGTCATGTATTGTAAAATTAACTCAGCCCTTATCAAACAGAGCCTGGTTATATATAAACAGAACTCATCTGTCATCAAACATAGTTCAACCATAAACTAACAGAACTCATCCGTAATCAAACAGAACTTATCCATCTAACAATAGGACATAGTCATAGACATAACGCAGCCACTAAATAATAACTGTAAGTCGTGAAAGTAAAGACGAAAAAACCCCAGCTTTCAGCAAGAAATAATCAGCTTAATGTAACTGCGCTTTTTCGTGTATTTTGAATCTTATAACTCATGCACTCAATAAAGATAACTTAGCCATTTCGTTTATTATAAAACAATAATAATAACCCAGCGGAATGATAAACAATACCTTAGACACTAAGAATGAAATTAGTTAAGGTTTCGAGCACTCCAGTTGTCGTCCCTATATGTAGTAGTCTTAAAACTATACGAACGGAAATACTCTCTGAGTCGTTATATTTGAGACGTATGCATAGGAAAACGAAGCCTTCGGTAAGATAACTAAGCCGTAGCGTTCATCTTAAAATTCTATAACTCACTCATCCAATGAAAAATAACTTAGACGTATTGTATAGTGTTACCTAAGACACTAAGAATAACTCAGCCGAATGATAAACAATAACTAAGTCGCTTCATATATTAGATATATTTTACGACTAAGCACTAATATCGATTAATTATTAGGACCGGGGTAAATGATGCTTATTACGCAGTATGAGACTATGATGTGATATTACTTTGCCAAAGTAAAACCCTATCCGGGAATTCTCATGCGTGCCAAAAAATATCTGACTTTGACGCAAAGTGAGTCTCCCTCTCTTTCTTGAAAACGTAAAAAATCTGTCTTTAAAAATTACAAAATATTTATTTTTTAAATATTTTAAATATAAAACACGCATTAAAAAGAAACAGAGTGACTACATTTTATATTTTCCTCTCACTTTGAAAAAACCAAAACTAGTACGTTTTATATTCATTAAAATTCTCTGCACAAATCTCTTTACAATGCCTAGGTCCTCGACATGGTCTTCTTGGGTGTCAACAAGATCTCCATCTCCTGAACCAATTCATACGAACAGAATTACTCTCATAGTTGGGGATGCATATGAATTTGTGATGAGTGTTCGTACACGTGGGACGAAAATAATGTCTGAGTATTGTAAATTGAAAAGTGTTGATCTTGGCACGGCTCACTTCATGTATGACAACAAGCGACTTAGACCTACGGATACTTCTCTTTCGGTTATTTCACTCGCTTTTGTATTTAATAACTTTGTTTAAATCCATTATATCCGAAATTAATATTTTCATGTTTTAAATTTCTTTTTCAGTTAATGATGGAAGACGGTGCCGAGATTTTTGTTGCCTTGGAGTAGTTTGAAGTTTGATGGTGGTCTGTTAGCTTTTTGTATTTTATTTTCTATCTGAATAATAAAAATTCGTAATTCCAATATTTTATGCAACCTCTGAAAGTTTTAAGTTATAACCATGATTATAACTCAGTCGTAAATTAATCATAACTCAGTCGGCAAGTAAAGAACAAAACTCTGAAATTATGCCGTAATCAGCCGTAACGTTCGTTTAATATTGTTTACTCTTTTAATTTGTTCACATATTCTCATGCGTGCCAAAAAACTTATGTGACTTTGATGTGACTTGATTCTCCCTCTCTTTCTTGCAAACGTAAAAAATCTTTCTTTAAAAATCACAAAATCTTTATTTTTTAGAAAAATTTTAAATATAAAACATCCATTAAAAAGAAACAGAGTGACTACATTTTATATTGCCTCTCACTTTAAATCCATTATATGTGGAATAAATATTGTGATGTTTTAAATTTCCATTTTTAGTTAATGATGGATGATGTTATCGAGATTATGTGGTCTTCGAATAGTTTGACGGTGGTTTGTATATTTGATTATTCGGTTGTTATATGCATATTTTATTCGGTTTTTTATCATTTATTGTTTGTATTTGAATTTCGTACTGGCTATTTAGAATTCATAGTTCCAGTATTCATAGTTCCAGTATTTTATGCAATCTCTTAAAAGTAATAATCCGCTTGATGTAACTCAGCTGTATCGTGTATTTTGAATTTTATAACTCAGGCATTCAATATAAAATAACTTAGCCTATCGTTTATTATAAAAAGTTAATAATAACCCAGCGGCATGATAAACAATAACTTAGGCGTATAATATCGAGAAATTGTTATAAACGAGGCAAATGATGTCTTACTAGTACTATGCAACTATGATAGGATATTACGTTTTTGAGATCAAACCCTTTGCTTATTACGTCCTAGCTATAATGGGACGATAAAGTCAGTCTCTCTCTCTGATGCGGCTAAAGATGCCATAATACGCATATTTAATGAGATTTACGAGGCGTGTGATGATTTCCTATTACGAACAAAAAATTAAAGAGGCGGGAATACCAAAAATCGTGCCTCTTCGATAAATATTCATATCTATTTCTCTCTCTATTATCTCAAAACTTCTCAATCTCTCTCTTAAACAATAACCAACTTAATGTCTCTTAGTCGTAATGTGAAAATGAGGCAATCATTAAAAATAACTTAGTTGTATCATTTATTACTGCGTAAGACAGTAACAATAACCCAGCCGATTCATAAGTAATAAATTAGCCGTCTCATAAATAAGCCGTGTAAACATAACTCATTCGTATAATATCGAGAAAATATCTTAAATAATCGAACAAAAAGTTTATTATAAATTTCCGGTTCATAGTCAAACAAATGTTTATAAAATGCAAGTAATAATATTAAACCAATTTAAATTTACCAAATAATATAACAATCTAACTTCATAGAGTAGATAACAACCCAATGTACTCGTAATAATTATAAAAATGATGAATTTTAAAAGCTCTCGTAATTTGAAAACCTTGGATCTCAAACCGGTCAAGCTTTCCCGAATCGAGATTCCAGTACACTACTTCAAAGGGTTGAGAAGCTTCATGATAAAAATATGACAACACAAGAGCACCGTAATGGGTCATGGCAGTAATAACCAATCCAGATTTTTTGACAAGAGATTCCCAAAGTGTTGGCAAAATATGAATATGTCTTGTCCACTCATATTTGTGCTCGTTCTCCAAAATCCAAAATTCGAAGGTTTCTCCAGTAGGTATCCAACAGGAAGACATAAAAGCCAGTCTATCCTTGTAATCGAAGATTATCGTTGCGTAAAGATTGAAGTTCATAGCAGTGGCTATATTGATGTACGTAAAAGTTTCTGTCTCAAAATTAAAACCAATAACACAAATAAATGATGAAAAGAGAATATACAACCAACAAAATATATATACCCGCCAACACATATGTTGTAATCATCCGCAACTTGAAAAAGAAAACAACATTGGACTACTATCCAAACGAGGTTTAAATTCTGCAAGGTCAATACTTGGTGTATGCGAGCAGTATCATCATTTTCATGTATACTCGACGTCGTTGAAATGACTTTATACTCTTCAGTAACTTGATCAAAACAGATGAAATTTATGGTCTTCTTTCTAGTAATCTTTACAGAAGGCAATAACATAGAATCACCTATTGTCGGATTATAAACTGCGACTATACATGTCTCCTCATTACCTACCCAATCCCAATGGGTTATACACAATAGACCGCGAACCTAAGAGCTAATCTGAGAACATGGGTGAATCGAATGATGTTTGAGAGAAACAATAGGCGCGCCACGCATCTGATCAGGTTTTTCAAAACAGAATAGAAAGTCGAAGTATGTTGCTCAACAACAAAAAAAACAACCTTGGTCGATTGCGAGCTACATCCAGATTCATGTCGATGAAAAATTGTCCACCCAATAGATGTCTCCATAATTTTGACACACAATGACACCTACCAATCATCGTCGGAGGAAACCATTTAGAAATCTGAAGTAGGAGATCAACAGGTATGGCGGGTAAATTGTGAGCCGGCGGACTACTACTAATGATCGTATACTTTTCTGCCGTCATAGCCAAAAAATATGAAATCGAACGGACATTTATTGACAAAAAATAAATAGAAGATTAGACAGAGAGATCAAAAAAAAAAATATACATTGGGTTATATAGAATATTTCTAAACGCGACTTAGTGAATGATCCAGACTAAAGGTTAAACATTAAGCCCATGGGCTTTCGTTTCTAATATAATTTTGAAAAGACAGATAACTTGGCTGTATCATTTACTTAGTATTATATATATAAAATATGCTATATTTAAACTGAAATTCCTTATGATTTTATATTATCAAGAGGATTATAGTTATCTTATGTTCTTTTTAGTACTAAACCTTTTATATTAACTGTTAATATCTCTATCTCTCTCTCTCTCTTCAATGGCTAGCTTCTCGGTGACGACAACACATTCTAGCCGAATAATAAACAATAAGTTTTTTCATATATTAGCCGGATGATAAACATTAACTTTAGGCGTATAATATCGAGTAATTGTTATAGCCGAGGCAAATGATGTCTTACTACGTAGCCTTTAATTAGCCTTTAATACAAAAAATTGTAACTACACCATTTTTATTAATTAAAAATATGTGACATTGACGCAACCATTATCTCTACTTATTTTTCTGTTTCTCTCTTTATTTGCTCACAAATTCTCTATCTCTCTCCTAATCTATGTCAGGGTTTTCTCTTCCCCTTTTGATATTTTTCAGAAACAGTATGCATGCAATCTATCTCTTTTGATTTTGACTTTTCTCAAAAATAGTATGCATGCCAGATATATCCATTACAACTAAACTTTTCTGGGCTTGAGACTTATGCTTTCTCCTGCTTATCCTATGCGACCACCAAAGGGGCACCAAATCTCCAACTTTTGTATAGAAGTACCAATCTTCAACAACCTGACTCATATAACATTTGAGACTTGTGAAGAATTGGAATGGGAAAGATTACCAAATCTACTCGAGAAACCCTTATCTTCAAGGGACTGAATTACAGAGATAAAGGTAAAGTTCCAAATCTAAGATATTAACATATCTTCGTGATTTTCCTGATATTCTGGAATCTTCACCTTCTGATTTGGGTCGATCTCTACAATCTCCTAATAGTACTATCATATTTTTTTGAACTAAGGTAACACTTACAAGAAATCATTAATACGAGAAAAATACAATCCCGGCGGCCAAAACAAGAAATCCCCAGGGACAAACGGAAAGAAAACAACACATAGCAAGAAAACAAAGAAAAGGCAGTAAATCCACAACTTGCACGAGCTAACTTAGCGGGTGAAAACAATGTACTATCATATTCAATGTCACTCTATGTTTCTAATTCTTACGGTATTCATGTGTTGTAATAATAACTCAGGCTCTTTGTTGAAACAGAACGGATTGTGACTTACGACTATAAACCTCACATGCAGACTTGGCGCCAACTTGGAAGTTCTTAAACAACTTGATTGTTTATCACTTACAAGTTGACCCCAAGTTTTCATGTAACGTTTGTAATCTGAAGCCACATTTCCTTGTTCTGCTTCAATAAATCAATATCTGAGTAATCTTCATCCTCAATCTCATTATCTTACTGCTAATTTAGTTCTTGCAGTAGTCATGTAATATAATAATAACTGAGCGTTTTTGTAATGGGAAGTTTCATAAAATAATAATTGGTACTACTCACTCGTTAGTCGTAACACAAATAGGTTAATCAATAACTCCACCATATTCAAACAGATATTAGAAGAAGAAACAATATATTGGTAAGAGAAACATAATATTGTAACCTACAGAAAAACTTTATCAAAAACTCAGTTGTATCAAAAAGACATCCAAATCTATAAATCACTTTCACATTATACCCACTCTTATTACTTAGCCGTAACGTTCATCTTCAATAAAAATAACTTAGCCGTATCGTTTATTATAATATAATAATAATAACCCAGTGTACAATATCGAGAAATTTTCATAACCGAGGGAAATGATGTCACACAACGCAGCTATGATGGGATAATCCGTTTCCGAGGTCAAACCCTATGCTTATTATATCAGCTATTATATCAGAGTATTAGGCAGTTATGAGGCGTGTAATGACGCTTATTACGTTATCGAAGACAAATTTTTTTTAAACTGATTACTTTACTCAGACATACAGAAAAGAAATCCTAGCATTTAGTAATATAAGTCAATCGTAACGATAATTTTAAATTTCATAACTCAGATATACAATAAAAGTAACACACAAATACATTAACAATAAATCAGTCATACTAAAATAATTCTAATCCGTCCATCAATGGTAAACTGTAACTCAGCCATTTACAAACCATAACTCAGCTGTTTTTTTTAAACTAGAACTTAGTCGTATCAAAAAAACATTCAAATCCATGTACCAGTTTCAGATTACGCCCACTCCTTTTTTCCCACACATTACGCCCATTCTTATTACTTTACCGAGGTGAAAAAAAGTTGAAGAGGCAGGAATACGAAAAATTTACGAGGCATGTAATGATGCGGGAATACGAAAAATTATGACTCTAATCTATTTATTTCTCTGATTCTCTCTTTATTTCTTTGTTTCTTACTTTATTTGCCTCGATTATAAAAAGTACTCGATATTATATGAAACCTGAACTGAAATGTAATCAAACGTATTACTCAGTCGTTTCACAAAAATATTCAAATCCCACTCTTATTACTTTATCGAGGTAAATAAAAAGTAGAAGAGGCGGGACGCAAAATCATGACTCTTCAATTTTTATGTTAAAAAGGGATATATGGAACTCCTCCATTTGACTTTGAAGCGACATATCTCACTTTATCTCTCTATTTATTTATTTGTTTGCTCTTTTAATTTCTTAACAAATTCACAATCTCTCTCTTTTGGTTTTTCTCTCAAAGAGTATGCATGAAATCTCTCTCTTCCGATTTCGATATTTCTCACAAACATTATGCATTAAATCTGCTTCCCTCCTGCTTATCCAATTCAACCACCAAAGGGGCACCTAATCTCCAAATGTTTATTTTAATATTGATAGATTGATAAATCTATGCAAAAGGTACATTGATAGATTGATACATCTATTTTATTTGTAAAGGTGCTAAAATAGTTTTTGATTTAGAGATGAGATTCAAATAATATATTTGGATGCACCTCTTCTAATTGGTAGACACATTTTCACGCTGCACAATTATCTTCAGTTATGTGAATTTGAAGCGACGATTACCTCTCTATTTATTTCTCTGTTTCTTGATTTACCGGCAAACACTAGAGTGGTAATTTCACTTCTATTTCTGTTATATATTTGTTTCAATTTTTTCTAATTGTTTATTCTTGTTATTTTCCGCATTCACTTCAATGGGATAGAGGTGAGAATCGATAAATTTCACTGATTCTTCTGTATCACAGTGTTCCATCAGTGTGAAGATGGAGTCTGCTAAGTACCACTTGAAGCATCCTTTGAAGTCATGCGGATTTTTGTATCAACAATAAAGCAGAAAACATTCATCCTTGAATTGAAGGAAAATGATACAGTTCTTGTTCATCTAGCTTGTTTTTATTTATTATGCTGTAAATTAAAGTTAACATGTAAGTGTTCTAAATAGCTTTTGTTCTAATCCATCAGACATCTCACTTTCCATGTAGTATTGAGCTCTAATTGTTGTCAAATGTGCATAGTATGCTGGTGGTACTATTGATACAAGTTGATGTAGTGCACAAGAGTTGTGTTAATAGTGCCAATAGCATACTATATGCACATCTTGGCAGCATGTAGAGCACGTTACGACGTGGGAAGTGAGATTTCTATTTTAGAACAATAGTTTTTTAAAACACTTACAAGTAATCGTACAATTAAAGTACTTGATGTAATTTAGTTATTTACATATGGAACAACTTTTATCTTCATATTTACATGTTATTGTAGTCATGTATTGTAAAATTAACTCAGCCCTTATCAAATAGAACCCGACCATATATAAACCGAACTCATTCGTAATCAAACAGAACTCAGCCGTTTGAGAATAGGACTAAGTCGTAGACATAACTCAACCACTAAATAATAACTATTAGTCGTAAAAGTAAAGACGAAAAACCCAGCTTTTAGTAAGCAATAATCAGCTTGATGTAACTCAGCCGTTTCGTATATTTTGAATTTTATAACTCAGGCACTCAATAAAAATAACTTAGCCATTTCGTTTATTATCAAACAATGATAATAACCTAGCAGAATGATAAAAAATAACTTAGGCATACAATAAGAACAGAGTATTGCTGACAGTTTTGCTAATTTTGGTTTTGTTCCTCATTTGCAATATATTGGGAACAAAAGTTTGCTATATAAATTAAATAACCAGCCGTAAACGAAAATAAGTCTTCATTTAAATAAATATCAGCGATACAATCCCAAAGTCTGCATTTAGTCTCGCATTAAAAAAAATCAGAAATACAAATTCAGGTGACACAACGACCGCTAGCGATCATCTCCATGAACAGGCAAATTTCGTCTACATCCTCCATCATCAACTTTATAACAAAAAACAACACAAATAATTAAACCTTCATTTCTCAATAATAAGCTAAAATCCTTAAATACTGTAAAGTAAAGTTGAAAAAACCCAGCTTTCAGTAAACCATCATCAACTTGATGTAACTCAGGCATTCATTAAACATAACACAACCGATTGATTTGACCTCCATTTAAGTTGCTTGGAATGCATAAGGGTGTTGTGAAAAGACGAGAGTGCCCTCATCACAATCTACAGTTTTGGAGCGAAAATGAAAAGCAAAAAAATGTTACCGACATACATACATGATTTGACCTGCATTTAAGGTTAATTAATGCAACAAAAAATAGATTTAATCCGTTAATTAACTTTAGCTAAATATAGTGAAGAAAATAAAGATGGTAAAACCTCCATTATTGTAGAAAAAGTGAAGAAATTTTCTTGGCAACTGAGGGTAATAAGTAAGGTACATATTTAAATTATTTTATTTGTTTGATTACTCATCCATCATTAATTTGTATGGTTGCGCCGTATATGGACAAATCTAAACTGAAAGAAGCATTTATTGGTGGCAGATTTTTACCACCTATGGAGGAGACAATTATGATCATTGTCGGAAAGAGGGATTGCTTGGAATGTGGACGGTGGCATTTCTCCATCTCCACAAATATATTTGCTAAATGTGTGGGGTTTGAGTGCAGAGGACACATTTTTAAGTTTAAAGAGGAAGGTTGAGGCCACTTTCCATACCTTGGTCGCAGGGCATATGCTCCTAACTTTCTCGAATGACAGCTCAGAGTCAGAGATAATGTTAACGCAAGTGAAGATGCCTCTAGTTAGTGTAGAATCGGATGAAAGTCTTGACAAGATTAGACTGATGAGAGAAAAAAAGGGAAAAAATTTATTCTTGTCCATGGCAAAGGACGATTCACAAATCGATGAGGAAGTTGCAGAACGAAAAAATACAAAAAAGTGGGAATGGAAGAGTCGCCAACAGGAGGGTATGAGAGTATGTCTGACGAAGTCGAGTTTCTGATACAGGTGAATGCAATTGAAGACGTCTATAGACGGTCAACGAGTGTTGTAGATTAGCCATGATGGACATAAAGTTAAGAAACAAAAACTGGCAAGTGAGTTGGACAATTCTGGTGCGCAGGGGACTGGCCAGGATTCTCCATTTACGACTTCGACTATATGACGAAATTGATAAAATTGGAGTACCCCACGCAATCGGATCCTTGCTTGTGTAGTCGAATGTATGATGGAGAACCGTCTTTATGTGGTGGACATATGGATCTCTTAAATTCATTTTTGCTGTTGAGAGGCGGGACATGAACTCGGATGTTCTAGGTCCATCTCGTACGACGGAGGATGTTTCGGAAGGAAACGATGATAGCAAAAAAGATGGGTTAGATGGACATGAGAATACTTTTACTGATGAACAAGGTTGGTCTTAACCTTTGGGAGGACATATCGTGATTGCCAGTCATAGTATCACCTCGTATGCTGGGGGTGTAGAATCTAATATGGATGTTAATGTTTCACATACGCGATAATGCGGTGACTCTCATGGGGGAAGACATACCTGATTTTAAAATTGAACAACATACATGCTAGCTGTGTGTGGGTGTAAATATGTGATAATGTAGTGACTCTCATATTATGCTGTAAATTTGTTGTTCTTATTCAATAAAGTAGTATCTGAGTAATCTTCATACTCAATCTTGTTTTCTTACTCCTAATTTACTTCTTGTAGTAGTCATGTATTGTAATAATAACTTTGCGTTTATGTAAACATAACTCAGCCGTACTGGAAAAATAACTAAGTCATAAAAGTAAAAACGCAAAAAACTCAGCTTCCTGTAAACAATAATCTTTGTTACTCACCTGTATCGTGTAATTTAAAATTTTATAACTCAGGAATTCAATGATAATAACTTAGCCGTATCGTTTATAACTGTGTAAGACAACAATAATATATCAGTAGAATGGTAAACAATAACGTAGCCTTTTTCATATATTAGTCGTGCAAGCATAACTTAGGGCATCTCCAAAAAGGAACCTCAAATTTGAGGTTTTTCAGGTTTAGCTCCAAAAAGAAACCTTAAAACTAAAGTTCTAAAAATTAGCATTTTGCAAGATAGTCCTTGTAATTTTAATTATTTTAAACCAAAGTTCTAATACTTTCATAAGTAACTAAAACATACATATTATATATATTACAAGAAATATTATTTAACAAAACATTATATTATGTTATCAAATTACATAAAACATCAAACACACATAAAAACTAAATTATAAAATACAATAAAAATAAAAAATATCAATCATAGCTATTTCCAAAGTGCTCCCATATATGATCAATTAATGCATTCCGAATTGATAAATGAGCCGCTTTATTTTTAATTTCCATATTACGAGCTAAAAGTTGTTGAAATCGAGTAATTGTTATAACCGAGGCAAATGATGTTTGTGAGGAATATCGACAATGTTAGATTAAGATGAGAGAAAGAGGAGGACATGAGATGGATTAAGCGAGAGATTGAGAAGTTGTTTGCAACAAAAAGAAAAAGAGAAATAAATATAGAAAGATAATCGTCCATTTTTGTATTGACGCATCATTACATGCCTCATAAATCACATTATCCGCGACAGAGAGAGAGTAGAGAGAGAGAAAGAGAGAGAAAATCGTCGCGTCATAGTAACTGCTTTGTAATAAGCATAGGGTTTGACTTTAGAAAACGTATTATCCCATCATTGCTACGTAGTAAGACATCATTTGCCTCGGTTATAACAATTTCTCGATTTTATACAGCTACGTAATTGTTTTTATCTTATAATAAACGATACAACTAAGTTATTTTATATTGAATGCCTGAGTTATAAAATTTAAATTACACGATATCAAGCTGAAGTTTGGTTTTGAAAAATTAAGTTCACAACCTTATCACTCTGTTTGTTGGACATCATATGCAAGAACTAAAGTTAGCCACTCAACAAACAGTTGAATAAGTGCATTGAACAGCAGACGCCGAACCAACCTGTTATCATCCCTACAAGTTATCCTCATCAATCTTATGGAAATAGCTCTATTCACGAGATTCAAGTTCCGTTTTAGACTTTAGTGAGGGTAACACGAATGTAGACTTGGCCATACTCCAGGATACCCATTTCAGACCGATCAAGATCCGTCCTTTAGGTACAAGTATATTGCAAATTAAGAGAGAGATTCTGAATTTGCAAGAAAAGTAAGACATAAACATAGAAATAAATAGAGAGAGAGAGACTACTTTAAATTACAATAAAACGTAACACACCAAACTATGTATGTTAACGGTTGAGTTATAATTTATCGGTTGGGTTATCAAAATTTTCTCCGAAAAAGATTTCATGCGTCCTTTTTTATGAGGAAAATCGAAAGAGAGAGTTTGTGAATTTGTAAACAAATTAAAAAAAGGAAATAGTAGTAAATGAACGTTACGGCTCAGTTATCCTACTAAAGGCCTTGTTTATCTTTTTGTATTTATGAGTTATGTATTTTGAGAGCAATTCCGTTCATATAGTTTTAAGACTACTACGTAGAGGGAGGCCAATTGGAATGCTCGAAATCTCGATTAATTTCAACAGAAAACAATATGAAATTAGTCGAGGTTTCGAGCACTCCAATTTTTGCATAAATACGGGAACTATGAATTCTAAATAGTCAGTACGAAATTAAAACACAAACAAAAAATGATACAAAAAACCCGAGTAAAGTATGCAGATAACAACCGAATAATCAAACATAAGGTCAAATTCTCAATTATCCTTAATGAGGAAAAAAATCTAACCTTGACACTTTTTAATCAACTTGCCCTTTTTTCTTTTAATGAAATTCATCACTTCGTGTTTTATCCTTTCAATATAATTATTAAATATTTTTTAAAAATAAAAATAAATTGCTTTTTTTATGCTTCCACCATCGTCTTCTTCCATCATCTTCTATTAAGCTTTGAAGTTTGTTGTTTACCAAATAATAATTTTTTATAATCTATGACAAATTATATATCAAACTTAAGTCCTCACAACGGGGATTCCAAATATACAACCGAAATTTCAAACACTGATTTATGTATCTGTAAAGTCTCTTTAAAATTTCAGCTCCGAAAATGAACTATCCAAAACTCGAATAAAAACCATTGGGCTTTGTTAATTTTGGTCTCCTGAGTTCAAATACAGTATCAGTTTTTCAAGATTCAATCTATAACTCTGTTACTTTAATGTTAGATTTGAGAGCTACAATTTCGAAGTCAAATTGTGACTAAATATCCATGAATTCTCTTAATACACTATAAGGGCTGAGTTATTTGTACCTCTATAATGTAATGAGGATTGAGTTATCCTTAAATCGATAACTTGATAAGGGCTGGGTTATTCTTACCTCGGTAATTGAAATCGTAATGAAATTTCTTTCAAACCCTTTATTATTTAATAAACTTAAAAAAATATGACTGGCAAAACGTCAATCAGACCTTTATTTATGTATAGTTTAGTGACTTTTACAAGAAATTCCTACCAGTTTGACCTCGCTTATGAAACTTTCTCAACATTAGAAGCGGTAATACTTATCCGTATTATACATGACTAATATTTGTGTTAATGAGTTTTCATTGGTATTAAAAAATTAATGGTTGTGCTGTTAATTTCTCTCTCTTTAACCCATTTTATCTATATTTTCCAAATTTCAATACTTCAAAACTTAAATTTTATGTTTATTATACTACTCCATTACCATTAATTATAGAAAGATGTATTTCTAGGAAAAAGGTGTGATTTTGTTAGTTTTAGATAGAGAAAAGCAATAATTATAGAAAGATGTGATTCCCTTGAATATCTGGTAAGGAGACTTTCTTCATTTTAATATTTAGTATTCTATTTCCATTTTATCAATATATAAAAACAAAAAGGAAAAAATAAAATAATATTTTATTTGACACCAACCGACCTACGTAATGTTATATATATAAATAAGAAAAACTCTAAGAGAGAAAGAAACACATAGAAAATTTCTTTTATTTTGGAAAAAAAGTTGGGGTTTGTAATGAATATTTCAATCAAGATAGTGAAGGGAAAGAGCATAAACTTTGAAGTTGAAGATAGTTCCAAAACCATTGACCTCAAAATCCATGGGCCAATTGGTGAACTTGTTATGAGACTTGGTCCAAGTCTTGATAAACCAAGTCTTGACAAAGAAACCATGTGTATATTTGTAAACACTCTTTTTAATGGATGTTTTATATTTTAAATTTTTTTTAAAAAAATAAATATTTTGTAATTTTTAGAGAAAGATTTTTTTACTATTTCAAGAAAGAGAGGGAGAATCACGTCGCGTCAAAGTCAGATAATTTTTTGGTAAGCATGAGAATATGTGAACAAATTAAAAGAGAAAGCAGTAGTAAACGAACGTTACGGCTGAGTTATCCTACTAAAGGCCTTGTTTATCTTTGTGTATTTCTGAGTTATGTTCTTTACTTGCTGACTGAGTTATGATTAATTTACGACTGAGTTATAATCATGGTTATAACTTACAACTTTCAGGGTTGCATAAAATACTGGAATTAGGAATTTTTAATATTCATAAAGAAAATAAAATACAAACAGCTATCATACCACCATCAAAATACTTCAAGGCCACATAAATCTCGTCACCGTCTTCCATCATTAACTGAAATTTTTTTTAAAACATGACAATGTTAATTTCGGATATATTGGATTTAAACAAAGTTATTAAGTACAAAAGCGAGTGAAATAACCGAAAGAGGAGTATCCGTAGGTTTGAGTCGCTTGTTGTTATACATGAACCGAACCATGCCAGGATCAACATTTGTCAATTTCCAATACTCAGACATTATTTTCTTCCCACGTGTATGAACACTCATCACGAATTCATACCTATTCCCAACTTTGAGAGTAATTTTTTGTTCGTATGAATTGGTTCGGGAGATAGAGATCTTGTTGACACCGAAGAAGACCCTGTCGAGGACCTAGGCATTGTAAAGAGATTTGTACAGAGAATTTTGATGAATATAAAACGTACTAGTTTTGGATTTTACAAAGTGAGAGGCAATATAAAACGTAGTCAATCTGTTTATTTTTAATGGATGTTTTATATTTAATATTTTTTTAAAAATAAAGATTTTGTAACTTTTAAAGAAAGATTTATTTTTCACGTTTTCAATAAAGAGAAGGAAACTAACGTCACGTCAAAGTCAGGAAATTTTTTGGCTCGCATGAGAATTCCTGTATAGGGTTTGACCTCGAGAAAGTGATATCACACCATAGCCTAATACCTGCGTAGTAAGACAATGTTTGCCTCTGTTAAAAATATTTATCGATATTATACGTCTAAGTTATATTTACACTGCGGCTAAGTTATTGTTTATCATTCGGCTAGGTTATTATCAAGCGTATTATTACTTTTTAAAGTTTGCATAAAATATTGGAACTATGAATTCTAAATAGCCAGTACGAAATAATAATACAAGCAGAAAATGATAAAAAAGCCGAATAAAATATGCAGATAACAACCGAATAATCAAATATACAGACCACTGTCAAACTAATATTTTTACTTTGGAAAAGTAATATCACATCCTAGCCTCATAATGCATAATAAACATCATTTGCCTCGATCTTAATAATTAATTGATATTAGTGCTCAGTCGTAAAATACGTCTAATATATGAAGGGATATAGTTATTGTTTATCATTCGGCTGAGTTATGCTTAGTGTCTTAGGTAACATATACAATACAACTAAGTTATTTTCATTGGATGACTGAGTTATAAAATTTTAAGATGAACGCTACGGCTTAGTTATCTTACCGAAGGCTTTGTTTTCCTATGTGCATGTCTCAAATATAACGACTCAGAGAAATTCCATTCGTATAAATTGGTTCAGGATATGGATCTCTTGTTGTGAGGCTAGAATAGGCTGTCATTCACTAAGAATGTCTGAGTTATTGAATTTAAAATTAACATTACGGCTGAGTTATCTTAGTAAAGGCCGGGTATTCCTTTGTGTATGTCTGAGAAAAGTGAAGAGTCATGATTTTGCATATTCCCACCTCTTCTATTTTCTTTAGTAACCTAGTGGGCATAACCCACAATTTTTGTGAGACAACTGAGTAATACGTTTGATTACGGTTGAGTTCAGGTTTATATATGTGCGGATGCTAAAATCCATAATGAATTTTTAAGGGATTATCTTAATGAAGAATTCGCCGTTCTTGTCAAAATTAGAAAGAAATTTCAACACAAACTCAGGTAGAAAAGATAGAAAGAAAAATATGTTCCTTTTATTGATCTCGATGAATGTTTCATACAAAGAAAAATAAGTTGATTTCTTAATTCTAGTTCTCATTGAAAAAGATCATCATGCCTCATTTCTCTCTCTTCTTTCTTTATATCCCCCCTCCGCTTAGTTCGGGTTGTTCCGATCTTCTCGGGTTGTTGAGATTGCGATCTTAGTGCTTCCCCCTCATCTCGGAGCTATCACGACCTAGTCTTTGCTTGTTCAACTTGTGCTCACCTTCTGCACAGGTCGTCTACGACTTGAGTATCCGATCAGTTCCTTTCTGTGCCTAGGTAGAAATCTACTGGGTGAGTGCTTTTGCGTCTTGACACACGCTAAACTGTTATCTAGGAGGCGATACTATTTGAGATGGAAACCTTCTGAGGGGGTTTCAACACCAACATATTAACCCCAAGGTCTCCCTACGAGCTTAGTAAATTGGGTGACCTTAGAAAATTGGTGGAAATTCACCTCGTAACCGTCTTTTTCACATTGATCCTCATTCTTCATTTTTCATTCATCATTTTTTTATATCCATGTTTTTCGTTCGATAATCGCGTGTGCATCTGAATCCTTCGTGCTGGGCCAGATAATTCCATTTTCCCCCAAAGATTTAGCGTTAATTGGGCCGGTTTGTTATGGTTTGGGTTGGGTAAATCTCAACAGTCTTGCGATCATCCTTATCATATCACGTGGCACGTCTTGATACTTTCGAATTTCAAAAGTTCCATGATTACACCTACAAAAGGTGGTTTCACACACTTCGAGGCAGTTACTGCCACTCTCCTCTCTCTCCTCAAGTCCTTCGAACCGTCTCCCACTACGCATTCAACCGTCCATTCCTTCTCTCTCTTACGCAGCCTAAGGTACTGTTACTCAACTCCTTATTTCTCTGTAATTTTGCTAGGGTTTGTCATTTCCCCCATTCAATTTGTTCTCTTCTCCTCCAATTTATCTCGGAATTGCTATGGATTTTTGTCTCTTTTCAACTTTCTTTCTCCTAATTTCTCTTCCCCCTCGGTCCTTCGGCAATGTCAAGACAACTGGCGCTTCGTTCTCGGAGCAGAAGCTCATTGTTGCGTCCCGCGGCGAGTGCGAGTGTTGGAACTCCCATTGTTTCCGGCATGAAGTCCGGGGCGTCTGCCGCTCCATAGATAATGGATTTTTCTTCTACTCGCTCATCTCTTGCACTCGTGAGAACACTTTGGGAGCAGTTCGATCTCCTGTCTTTTTTCAGGTTTTTAATCCCTGATCCGGGCCAGTTTTCGGACAATCTCCCGTTGGGATTTGTTACTGTTTATGAAATCTTTTTCAAGACATGCAGGTTGGGTTTCCCTGTTCCCGAGTTGTTAATTCGGTACTTGCCTCGTTGGGATACGGCTCTGAACTAGTTGATGCCCAAAGGGGTCCACCATGTGATATTCCTAATGGTTCAGGCGAGAGAGAACGATTTCGAACTGAGTTGCGACATGCTCGAGGCTGCTACGTATGCTAAAATGGGTACGAATGGTGGCCTTTGGTACCTAGCCAATAAACCCAACCAAGGGTTCACGACCGGCCAAGCCCCCAAGGATGAGACAGACTAGGAACAGTTTTACTTCTTTCTCGAAATTAATCATATTTCTTTTGGAACTACGAGTCCTAGCGATTTACAATATCGGTGGACTAGGGAGATCGGTGTGAATCCCTTCTTTCCTTCCTTTGAAATACAATCTTATGCCCTTTAGCCTGGTTGTCAAACTTGTGCTCTCTAGTTGCAGTTGTGCTTTTTATGTCGGTTGATTTTTGGCATTTTTGAAGACTGAATTTCTTCTTCTTTCCTATCTTCGTATTTGTCAGTCCCGCATTTAACTCAAATCAAGGATCCTTCTGTCGAGTACCTGAAGAATTGGAAACTCCTTGGGAATAATCAGCTGAACAACTGGAATACGTTTGACGGGGACAAAGTATCTAAGAATTTGCTGCCGATGGAGTCGGTATCGAAAACGTCCTCAAGTAAGTACTTAGGTTTTATTTTGTTTTATCTGAGCCACATCGTGTTTGATGCGTGGTTTGCTGCAGGTTCTCCGTCTCAGTGTCCATCCTTCGCTATGAAGAATCCCATTCCGTATCGTGAAGCTCGCATGTTGAAAAGCTCTCAAGGGGCTCCCAGCTCGGCTGGGTTCAGCGCTGCTCAAGAGACCAAGACCCCTAAGGATCAGGCTCCCATGGATGTAGATCCCATTGATGTATATGACTCATCACGTGGTGATCAGCGTCAGGAGAAAGCTGTCGACTCTAGTAAGAATTCATCTCGCCTCCCTCCGATCCGACGTAGCACTCGCCACCTTGATGCCCCCTTAGAGAAAAGGGCTCGCACGCAGGAGACATCCGTGGTTGGTGTCCATGATCATGGTGTGTTCGCGTTCAGCTTTTCCTGGCCCAACCAGTCTCCCATGATGGAAGAGGGAGATCTCTGCGCGAAACTGATGTCTAAGCTCCGCTTAGGTGGTCCCAAAGTCTATGATCACAAGTCGCTCTCTGTTCAGGATGAATACACTGAGTGGGCTCCCTCATATGCTGAGGTGTATGGTGGTTGTACTCCACATTTTAGTCTTCTTTTTGTTTCGCGATTTGGAGATTGGCTCCCGTTTTGATTGATGTGTGACTCATTTTTCCAAACCGCGGCTTTGGCTAACCGACAGGTAGGGGTTTTGGATGACGAGCTGAGGAGAGCGAAGAAGAACTCTAGGATTGAACTAATTGAGGACGTGACGGCGATAGCTAATAAAGTTATTGCCAAGCTGAAAACTGCGGTGAGGTGGGTTGTATGCTTACATATGAGAACGATAGGTTGAGGGCTGAGGTAGCCGAGTTGGAATATCTGAGGAAGAAGGATGTAGAGAGGTTGAGCGTGGTGGTAGCTTGTCATGAAAAGGCCAAGAAGGATATGAAGAAAGAGGTGGCTTCAATGGCTAAAGAGCTTGCGACCGTTATGAGGGATATTGATGGTCAAATGGAGCAGAAGCTCAAAGAAAAAGAGGAGGAGATGACGGCACAGTTCGTCAGGAAAATGTATCGGGTGAAGGGGAAGGTGGCCAATGAAACAGTGTATCAGGAAAAGCTAATGCATGTGGAACAAATAAAGTGCAATCTCGAGCTGGTCAGGCTTTTGAGAGACAGGGAGACCACGTTGGAGGCTGAGCAGAAAGATTTGGAGAACGAGCTGGTGGATTCAACGAGGAGCTGGCTATGCTAGCTTTCAAGGATGTGAACATGGAAAAGGACTGGACGGTGACACCCACTGGATCCGACCTGAGTGAGCCCTCTGAGCCCAACCGAGCCGAAGACATTAATCCTTACGGTACAAATCTCCCATTTCTAAATCCTGTTGAAAAGGTCATCGCTGGAGGTAATGAAGATGGGGTTATGGTTGAGGAGGAGGCTAAAAAAGAGGAGGTCGAGGGGCTCGATGCCGCTGCGGGTGGAGCACTTGACAAGGCGGTCGAAGTCGCGGTGCATATCAGAAAATTGTAACTATTCCGAGGAAGGAAGCCCCCAAGCGGGATGAAGACGACGCAGCTGGTTAGGACCCGCATGCCTAGAAACTCCTCCCTCTCATCTTGTTTGCCTTTAGATTTTAAAACTCTTTTAAATATTTTGTCATCTTTGAATCTGGTGCCCGGGGGGTTTGAACCAGAACCTATAACTTTTCTTTTAATTTTATGTTCGAGTTTTGGTTTATAGTTTTGCCTATTGCTTCTGAGTACCCGCTTCGGGTTGAACGTATATTAGGGTCCTTGCGGTGATGCGCGTTAGAATTGTATCATGTGCGTTTGCTAGCAAATATTGATATACACTTTGTCGTCAAGGCGAATTGTTTGAAGTGACATACCTTATTCGAGGGATCGAGTGTTCAAAAGTACTATGAGTGTCTCGGCTGTTTGACAGTGTTTGGTATATGTTTTAACATGTTATTGCGAGATTGGGCTCGGCTTTAGCGCTTATAACGTGCTAAGGATTGCTCATGCTGATACCTACTGGGGGTGTGCGATGTATTGTATGACTGGCCAGGTCATATAATGTGATATGTTCAATTGTTTTCGTTTTCAGTGTTGTGCTATAATGAGGGGGTATTTAAAGGTTTAGATAGTTTTACCAGAGAGAAGCAAAAGTGTAGAGCCTAAGTGGTCCTTCGCAGGTGTAGTATAGTGTTCTCCCCTCGATTTCGTTGGAGTATTGGTAGATAGGATAGGCGAAAACGACAAAAACCATAATGGATGGCGATGGATAGCTTGGTGGATTTCAGGTGGTTAATCTTGTTGGTTGGGTGAGACATTGCATTGTGTAAGTTCTCAAGCTGGTCCATCGATATAGCAAGAGCCCCTGGTTGAATCGGGCTGAGTATTTAATGTGAAGGACGAATAGATCTCCCCCATTTTTTGAGAAAAATTCATAAAGAAGGAGAGGGCGGGCTGGGTCGGAGTGTGAAGGACGAATACATCTCCCCAGTTTTTGAGAAAAATTCAGAAAGAAGGAGAGGGCGGGCTGGGTCAGAGTGTGGAGGACAAATACATCTCCCCTATTTTTTGAGAAAAATTCAGAAAGAAAAAGAGGGCAGGCTGGGTCGGAGTGTGAAGGACGAATAGATCTCCCCCATTTTTTGAGAAAAATTCAGAAAGAAGGAGAGGGCGGGCTGGGTCGGAGTGTGAAGGACGAATACATCTCCCCATTTTTGAGAAAAATTCAGAAAGAAAGAGAGGGCGGGCTGGGTCAGAGTGTGGAGGACAAATACATCTCCCCTATTTTTTGAGAAAAATTCAGAAAGAAAGAGAGGGCAGGCTGGGTCGGAGTGTGAAGGATGAATACATCTCCCCCATTTTTTGAGAAAAATTCAGAAAGAAGGAGAGGGCGGGATGGGTAAGAGTGTGATGGACGAATACATCTCCCCATTTTTGAGAAAAATTCAGAAAGAAGGAGAGGGCGGGCTGGGTCGGAGTGTGAAGGAAGAATACATCTCCCCCATTTTTTGAGAAAAATTCATAAAGAAGGAGAAAGCTGATGCGGATTTTAAATTATGAATTACAATAGCTGAATTCCTATCGAAGGAATTGCCTACATACCCCTGAGATGGGGATCAAGCCGATGTCGTAGTTCAATGATTTGAAAGGTACAAATATGCGTGAAAATAAAATGGGAAATAATTTGCTAGTCGTTAACAAAAATATTTCTTCAGATGTTGTGCTTTCCAAGGATGTCGCTCTTCATTCCCTTTTGTGTCCTCTAGTTCGTATACTCCTGGCTTGATGACTTTGGATATTTTGTATGGACCTTCCCATTTGATGCCCAGCTTTCCTGCGTTCTTTTTGGCCCTTGCTGGGAAGATTTCCGGAGCACGAGTTCTCCTTCGATAAATCGTCTCTTCCTGACCTTCTTGTTGTAGAATCGCGTTGTGGCGTTGTGGTAGTTTTTCAAACGTATCGTCGCCTGGTCTCTCCTTTCGTCAATGGTATATGCTATGTAGATCAGCATCTAGTCATTTTGATTCATATTCTGAGGTGCTAGTTTGACTCTGAGGCTGGGAACTTTGGTTTCAGCTGGTATTACTGCCTCGGTTCTGTTTACCAAAGCGAATGGTGAGTCGTTTGTTCCTCTTCTATGTGTGGTTTGATAAGACCAGAGTACTCCCTCCAATTTATATGCCCATCTATCCTTTTTGGTGTCTAGCCTCTTCTTTAAGACATCTAAGATTGTCTTGTTGGCGGCTTCGGCTTGGCCGTTGGCCTGTGGGTAGTAAGGTGTCGACAACGTTAAGTTTATGCACATTCGTTCACAAAAGTCTTTGAATCGATCTGAGGTGGTTGTCGGTGTGGATTTCGTAGGGGATCCGATGGCGGCAAATTATGTTCTTCCAGATGAAGGATTCTATGTTTTCAGATTTGACTTTGGCGAATGATTCAACTTTTATCCACTAGGAGAAGTAATCTGTTACGATGAGGAGGAAACGTTACTGTTTTGATCTGTGCATTGGGACAATTATGTCCATAGACCATCTCATGAATGGGTAGGACACTGTGATGGATTACATTTCCTCAGTTGGTCTGTATATCAATGGCACGTATTTTTTGCATTTTTGCATTTCAAAGCGTATTGTTTGTAGTCCGTGATCATGGTTGGCCAGTAGTATCCATATCGCTTTATCTTGAATGCGAGCTGCTCTGCCACCTGAATGATTTCCGTATGCTCCATCGTGCTCCTCCCTTATTATCTTCTTTGTCTTGTGGCCAGATATGCACTTTAGTAGCGGGTCGCGTACACTTCATTTGTAGAGGTTACCGTCTATCTGGGTGTACCTAGCACTCTTGGCCTTATGTTTTCTGGCGTCCCATTTCTTTGGTGGCAGGATCCCGTCTGTTATGTAAGATAGTATCTCTATTCGCCAGTCTATTTCCACCTTGACCTCGTCCGTTTCCATTTGGATCGCTTCCTCTTTGACGTCCTCGGGATCTGGGTTGGCATTGTATTCCTCGATTGAATCCTAGATGATGCAAGTAGCCTTCGCGATGGAGATGCTCGGCCTATTGATGGTCTCAAATGGTATTACACTGGTCGTTTGCGGGTCCGTAGTTGAGGCCAGTGCGGCATGTATGTTTTGCCTCTAGGGATTTTGACTAGGTCGAAGTCCATAAATTCATTACATAGGGTTTTTACCACGCCTAGGTATGCTTCCATTCTGTCATCCCTCGTCTCGTATTCCCCACTGAATTGGTTTGCTACTAGCTGGGAGTCGTAGTAGTCTGTTACTCTCTTAGCTCCAATTGTTGTTGCCAGTCGCAACCCGACAATTATCGCTTCATATTCGGCTTCGTTTTTTTTATGCTGCGAAATCCAATCGAAATGATTGCTCGACCATCTCCCCGGTTGGGGAGACCAAGCGTACGCCTACTCCGGAACCGTGTTTTGAGCTCACCCCATCTATGTATAGTGACCATTTTGCTTCATCTGGTTATACTGCTGGATTCATCTCAGGTGGTAATTCTATTAGGAAGTCTACTAGAACTTGAGACTTCGCACAAGTTCTGCTTCTGAATTCTATCTCGTAATCGTTGAGCTCGACAGCTCACTTGGAAAGTCTCCCCGACTTATTCGAAATGTGTAGGATTGTTCGCTAAGGTTGGTTGGATTATACAACGATTGTGTGTGACTGGAAATAGGATCGCAATTTCCTTGCTGAATCCACCACAACTAGGGCCAATTTCTCTATTGTCGGGTATCTAGTCACGGCGTCGTCCAAGATTTTGCTGAGGTAGAAGATTGGTCTTTGGTTGCCTAGCTCCTCGCATACAAGAACTGAGCTGATTGCGTGGGATGACACTGCTATGTAACTATATAATGTATCCCCCTCCTGGGGCTTAGAGAGGACTGGTGGTGTCATGAGGTAGGTTTTTAACTCTTTGAAGGATAATTCGCTTTTCTCGTCCCATTTGAATTTCATGTTCCCCTTCAGGAGGTTGTAGAATGGAAGGCACTTGTCAGTGGATTTGGATATAAACCTTGTCAGTGCGGCTATGCGCCCGGTCAGTCTCTGTACTTCTCTAGTTTTTTTTGGTGATGTCATTCTCAATAGCGCGTTGATCTGTTTCGGGTTGGCCAGGTAGCCGAGGAATTCCCCTGAGGTTACTGCGAACGTGCACTTGGTTGAGTTCAGCTTCATTATGTAGGTATTTAATATTTGGAAACAGGTGCGCAGGTCGCCCACGTGAGTGTCCTCGTTGGAGGATTTGACGAGCATGTCGTCTATGTAAACTTCCATCATTTTCCCCAGCTGTTCCGAGAACATTTTTTTGACTAAGCGTTGGTAGGTAATGCCTGCATTCTTTAGGCCGAAAGGCATTACTTTGTAACAATAGATTCCTTTGTCCATAGTGAAAGCATTTTTTTCCCTATCGTCGGGGTGCATGAGTATCTGGTTGTAGCCCGAGAAGGCGTCCATGAATGAGAGCAGTTTGCAACCAGCTGTGGCTTTGACAAGCTGATCTATATTTGGCAACGGGAAACTATCCTCGGAACATGCTTTGTTTAGGTTGGTGAAATCTATGCAAACTCTCCATTTGCCAAGGATCCAAAGATGTCGAAGAAGAAGGCGAAGTGACGGAGCCAAACGTAGAAGAGGAAGAAGATGACGATACCACCAAGGAGGAGAAATGGTTCCAAGATGACCAAATGGTCCTTGGAGTGATGAAAACCTCTCCGGATCCATCTCTACTTGAAGCATACTCTTACTGTGAGACTCCCACAGAGCTATAGGAGACCCTTCAAAAGGTCTTTGGGAACATCTCTAACCTTAGCCGAGTGTATGAGGTGAAGAAAGTCATTAGTGAGCTCAAACAAGATGATAAGGTGTTCAACACATACTTCGGCAAGTTTAGAGCCCTATGGGCTGAGCTAGAGATGCTTCAACCATTCACGCTTGAACCCACTATCTTAAGTGAAAGAAGGGAACAAGACAAGATCTTTGTCCTCCTACTCAATTTCCATGGAGGATACAAAGACTTGGTCAAACATATCTTGCGATCACCTAAGCTCGGGTCTCTTGAGGATGTGTGTTCTCAAATCCAGAGAGAACAAGGCACTCACGGTATCTTTGATGGTAAGAAAGACCTGGTCATGGCTAACAAAGGAGTGGTAGCAACCGCGAGTCAAAGATTCCATAAGGTAGAAGACAAGAAGCCGGCTATGGTATGTGAGCATTGCAAAAAGAAAGGGAATTCAAAGGACAAGTGATGGTTCCTTCACCCACAATAAAGACCAGCAAGGATTGGAGGCAAGCTCAATGGACGAAGGTCAAATGTGGCCCAAGAAGGCCAAGGAAATGATGGGGGTAGCTCGAGTCAAACCACTGAGGAAGCTAACAACTCAAAGGCTATGGTCTCTTACAAGGCAACCTCAGCAACTGCTAATGAGGACTATGTAAGCAAGAGTGACTTTGATGCCCTAGTCAAGGCCTTGAAGGAGGCTACCAAATCTGGTAAAGTCATGGGTAATTTTGTAGGAACCTCTCTTAATGCTCAATACACTAATGATTGCTTGGTCCTAGACTCGTGTGCTTCACACCACATGATTGCAAATGTAAACTTGATAGAGGACATAGAACCTGCCTTAGGAAACTTAATAATTTCAAATGGTGATAAAATTCCCATTAGGGGAGTAGGAAACTTGAACTTGTTTAACAAAAAGTCTAGAGCGTTTTATATGCCTTCCTTTACCTCTAATCTTATTTCTATTAAGCGCATAACTAATGACTTGAAACGCAATGTTCTATTTGGGCCTAATGAAATTTGGTTTCAGGATATTAAGATACAAGGATTACTTGGTAAAGGGGGAACCAAAGATGAGCTCTATATACTTGAAGGCTTCAAGAATTCTCCTACTCTATCTCTTTTATCTACTGTTTTTAACTCTCATGTCGAACCATCTAGTGATGTTTTATGGCATGCTAGGCTAGGCTACCCGCATGAGAGAGCTTTAAAACTTATGTTACCCTATATTTCTTTTTCTAATAACTCTTGTGAGGCTTGTATTTTGGGTAAACATTGCAAATCTATCTTTCCTAAGTAGAATTCCATCTATGACAATTGCTTTGATCTTATTCATTCCGTTGTATGGACCTCACCTAGCATGTCTAGGGAAAACCATAAATATTTTGTCAAATTCATAGATGAGAAGTCTAAGTATACATGGCTTACCTTGTTACCATCAAAAGATACGGTCTTTGAAGCATTTACAAATTTCCAATCATATGTGACTAATCATTTTAATGCCAATATAAAAAAATTTAGATTCGAATATGGAGGTGAATACACAAGCCATCAATTCAAAGACCACCTAGAAAGGTATGGTATCATTGATATACTCGCATTTTCACTCGTTTTTATACCTTTTTCCG